>JZKD02S0260284.1:72413-92295 GCA_000966675.3 Picea glauca
TCGAGAAGTCTTTTGAATTAATCCTTCACATATTCCTACACATGATAAAGCTCACACATTTTTGAGATATATGAAAACATGTCAATTTTCTAATATTTAATCACAAATTCCCTTTAAATACTAAAATAAATGATTTGGAAAATAATAAGGTTAAACCCATATTTAATTATGAAATGGTATTAATGAAAGGTTAATGGGGCGATGAAATGTGAAGATTGATGAAGGGAAAGGTGGATGGAAAGACGACATTTCTGAGTCCCAATAATGATCTATTTGATCAATTGAAGGATGCAAATATATTTTCAAAGATAGATATTAGATCAGGATACCATCAAGTAAGGATTAAAGAGGAAGATATCAACAAGACCACCTTCAGGACAAGGTATGGTCATTATGAGTTCACGGTGGTGCCATTTGGGCTGTCAAATGCACCAGTTGTTTTCATGTGCTTAATGAATGGTGTTTTCCGAGAATATTTAGACAAGTTTGTCATTGTCTTTTTGGATGACATTATCATATATTCCAAGTCAGAAGAAGAGCATGAGCATCATTTGAGGATGGTGTTGCAAGTATTAAGGGAGCATCAATTGTATGCCAAATTGAGGAAGTGCTCATTTTATCGAAAGAAAATTCATTATTTGGGACATATCATTTCAAAGGATCGGATAACAATGGATATTGAGAATATAGAAGCCATTAGAGAATGGTTAGTGCTAAAGAATGTGACAAAGATCAGATCATTCATGGGCCTTGCAAGATACTATAGGATATTTATTGAAGGATTCTCAAAGATTGCACACCCAATCACTTCCTTGTAAATGAAGGGTGTGACGTTTCAGTGGACATTGGATTGTGAAAAGAGTTTCCAACACTTGAAAAAATTATTAACAAGTTCTCCAATACTAAGGATTGCATACCCAAACGAAGACTTCATTGTATACACGGATGCATGTAAATATGGGCTTGGTGGATTCCTTAGTCAAAATGGGTTTGTTATATGTTATGAATCAAGGAAGTTGAAAGAGCATGATAAACACTATGCCACTCATGATTTGGAGTTGGAAGCCACAGTGCATGCCTTGAGGAAATGGAGACACTACCTCATGGGGAAAAGGTTTGAACTAAGAACATACCATAATGGTCTGAAATATTTATTTGATCAACCAACTCTAAATGCTAGGCAAAGCAAATGGTTAGAATTTCTAAGTGAATATGACTTTGATATAAAGCATATCAAGGGGAAAGAGAACAAAGTGGTTGATGCACTCAACAAAAGAGTGCATGAGTTGCATGCTACAACCATTAACATGTACCAATCATATTTGAAACACAAAATTTTGGAGGATGCAAATTTAGATTTGCAATATGAGGAATTAGTGGCAAAATTACAGCAAGGTAATTTGCAATAGAAAATTGAAGAATACAAGCAATATAATGATGAAAATATCATGTACAGGGGCATAATTTATGTACCAAATTCTAATGAATTGAAAAATCTGATATTGAGAGAAATGAATAATATACCTTATGTTGGGCACCCAAGTTATTAGAAAACTATTGCATCAGTCAAGAGCCAATATTATTGGCCAAGAATGAAGAAAGAGGTTGTTGATTTTCTTGCCAAATGTTTGAAATATCAAAAGGTAAAGGCTGAGCATAGACACCCAGCTGGTTTGCTACATCCATTACCCATTCTTGAGTGGAAATGGGAAGTTGTAACAATGAATTTCATCACCAAACTTCTCAGAACAAACAAGCAACATGATTATATCATGGTAAGTGGTGGATAAGCTTACTAAAACTGCCCATTTTGTTCTAGTTAAGGTCACTCACAAGGCAATGAACATTGTTGATGTTTATATGAAAGAAATTGCCCGATTACATGGCATACCGAAGACAATTGTGTCTAACAGAGATCCAAAATTTACCTCAAAATTTTGGAAGGGATTATTTAATGGATTTGGAACAAATTTTAATTTTAGTACAACTTATCATCTAAAAACAGATGGAAAAATAGAGAGGGTGAATCAAGTGATTGAAGATATGTTGAGGATGTATATGATGAATAAACCATCAAAATGGGAAGACTAGCTAAACTTGGTAGAGTTTTCTTATAACAATGGGTACCAAGCATCTCTAAAGATGAGCCCATTTGAGGCACTTTATGGAAGAAAGTGCAACACACCAGTAAGTTGGGATAACCCAGTAGATAGAGCAGTGGTTGGGATAGATTTTCTCAAGGAAATGGAGGAGCAAATGATAAAAATAAAGAGAAATTTAAAGGCTGTCTAAGACAGGCATAAAATCTATGATGATAAAGGCAGAACTCACAGGGAATTTGAAGTGGGTGACCATGTATTCTTGAAAGGGAAGGCCAACAAAAGTTCCCTAAAGTTGGGAAATTGTTCCAAGTTGGCATATCACTATTATGGACAAGTTGAAATCCTAGAGAGGATTGGTCCAATTGCTTATATGATTGCATTGCCTGCATCTATGTCTGTTCATAATGTATTCCATGTATCATTACTCAAGAAATATATACCTCATGCTAATCATGTTATTGATTGGAATGTGATTCAGGTGGAGCAAGAAGGTGCTTTTCAAGTGCATCCGGTACGCATTCTGGACCAAAAAATCAGACAACTCTAGAATCGAGCCATAGGGCTTGTAAAGGTCCAATGGACCTTGTATGGTCCCAAGGATGCTACTTGGGAGAATGAGGATGCAATGCGGGAAGAATACCCGCATCTTTTTGAGGATTTTTGAAAATTTTGGTGTATGTGTGTACTTAATGCACTGAGGACAATGCATAAATAAGGGGAGGGGATTGTAATATCCCTAGGCCGAACCCAATTGTAAATGTAAATGAAAATGTACTTTAAGCTGGTGATATATTTGATATCATTTTGTATGCACCTTTCATGGCATAGTGCACGCATGTACTACATAGTAAAATGAGGAAGTGTGCACATTCCAGGATACCATGTGCAACAACTTAAGTGCGTGCGATTTTGAGGCCATGGAGCCCTTGTGTATATGTTGTGTTTTATAGGCTAGTGAGACAATTTTGTGAATATTAGGCTAGAGAGCCTAGATGTTAAAGGCCAATGCACCTACTTTTTTATATGTCTCAGCATTAATATAAAATACATCGCTGCATGCAAACCGACCACAATAAAAGGGTACGAGGGAATAAACTCCACTGTTTAGAGAAAAAAGGGGGGGGGGGGTAAAGGTTAAGGAAAAGAGGCTAATCTAGGGAGGCTAAACCAAAAAGGAATATTATATTAATATTTCTTAAATCATAAAGTATGGATAATTATTTTATCCTAATTTCCAAAGTTAGGGACAAGTGGGCCAAAGTAGCTCCCAACATGAAAAGTGTCAAGTTGGGGACATGCATACATATTGTTGGGACTTAGTTCATTTCCTATCATTCTTTCCATCACTCCTGCCATCCTTGATTCATCTAGTCAATCATCCATGAGAATTCACACAACCATGGAGCTAGCCTTTGTATCTTCATCATTGTACCTAAACTGTATCCATAACCATACCTATTTTGAGTAGTTGGTTAGCTTGGGAGATGGACTAAAGAGGCGGGTTGTCAGGCCCGTGAACAATTATATGGGTGGGAAAATTGCTGGGAATTGATTCCTGAAGGTGGTCAACTACAACTATAGGGCTCTGAGACTTCCTATCCCACCTCTTGCTGAAGACCACAAAGAAAGTGGGGCAACCAAAGGACTATTGAGTAGAGAAGGGGAACACTTCCTGGGTCCGAAATGCATGTGGGGAATGAGAGACTGTAGACTATTAGTTTGAGTTGGCACCTGTGATGGAGTCTTTCCTGTTGTCTATGAACCATTAGCCTTGTTAGGAATCCCTTTACCTGGGTGGAGTTTAGTCCCAGCTCAGGGGTGACTCATTGTTGAGAGTGATGAACAATGTGGTTTAAGGCTGGGAGGTTCGTGGAGGCCTTCACACAGTTGGTGATATTATTTCCAAGATAAGTGGAATTGTGTGATAAATTTACATGATATAACCCGATGCTATTTGTTTCTTTTTTGGTGCAGGGATCGAACCCTGGTCCTATGAATTTGCAATAAATCCAAGAGCTAGCAGGGATAATGGACAGCGCGCAGCCCTTAGGGGATGGCGCTTTTACACATGTATCCATATGACCCTGTTTTAGGGGGAGCGCACCCAAGAAAAGGGTCTTAGCCCAATTATATTACAAAATTGGGTTTTCAAACTTTAGTTATGGATTTTATTGGATTATTTCAGCTGTTTTTGGAGGATTTTGCCCATTTTGGGGGGATATTAGGCCCTTTTTGAGGCCATATCTTGGGGGGAAGTTAGGAGATGGTTACCAACTTTAGATATATATAAACCAGGCCTTCTTGAGGCCATGGGAGGATATTCAGAGCATGTTTATGCTGAAATTTTCCAAGCCAAAGCCATTTTTATGCAAGGAAGTTGTTGAGGAGTGCACCTTTGCGGGCCATTTCTGGGAGCTTTGTTCATCCGATTTGAGTGTCGTTTCTTCTGTTGGGTTCTAGAGATCTGGTATAACAAGAAAATATCATATTTTTAACCTTTTGGCATTGTCATGATGTACTTATTGAGATTTTAACAGAAATAAGAAAGCCTCACCCATTGAGACAAAGGCCCAGAGACATAGGTGAGATTGTCGAACTCTGTTATCACATTGGTGTTATGGTTTGTGGTTGTTTTATGCTTCATTTAAGTTTTCTACATGTTTATATGGGTATCATACTTCTTCTATAACTTCTTCCTCTTTCTTAAATATTCCTAATTGGTTAATCAAGACATGCATAATAACTCAACCATAGTCAGTTAAAAGATCTTTTCGGATCATGCACATATCACGTGAATATAGAAGCAACATAATGAAGTCTCCTAAACAAAACAAGGAGGTTTTAGGAAATGCAAGGCACTTCCACACTAATCCTAGCAAAAGAGAAGAATAATTTAATCAAGAATTTAAATGAAACAAGCAATCACACAATACACTGAGATTTCACCCTGGAACCCTTAACCGAGAGAAACCAACATTCCTTTGACTGTTTTTCTCTCTTGTTGTCTTATTCAATCAGAATAAAAGGTTACATGCCTAAACTTCATCCACACCTAAGACACAATCAACATCATACCCTCTTTCCTGCATAAGAACAACCCTGTAGCCAAATCGGCTTACATATGCATGACCAATAATCTATACCTACACATGCATTAGCCTACATAAGTGAATTAAAACATTACCTTACAACAAAATCCTTTATAGCCTTACAACATGCCTCTTTATAGGATTTACAATAGGAAAAACCTAAATATTGGATTGGCACCCAAAAATGGTTACAGATCCATGCATATCATTGGCTAGAAATCCCGTAAAACCTAGGATTCTATTACAATCGTCTCCAAGTTGGGTTACCAGTCGGTCCTTCATTCAGTCTCTAGTCAATCGTATCATGCCCTCTCTTTGATCTCTTGTCGGTTGATTTTCCCTTGATATATTTTTATTCTACTTTACCCGGTTGAATTCCTCGACCTTCGAATTGTTTTTGATCTACCTCGACTTGACCTAATGTCGATCCACTTCGACCATCAACCGTCATTCAATTTACCTCAACTAGACTTTCACTACAAAGAATATAACAACCCAAAATTCTCCCACTTATTGTATTCTTTGCTGAAACACGAGATTCCTGAACTTTCATTCACAAACCCAGGGAATCAATTCCCATTGCCTCTCTACACCAAGAGAACTTCACAACACTCACAAACTTGGTCAATGAATCTTCTATGTTTTCCAATGTGTCTACTTTCTCCAATAGAACCTTTTTACTTTCCACCATGTCTCTTATGAAATGGTATTGTACATCAATGTGCTTAGTATTTGAATGATAAGAAAGTTTCTTTGCCAGAGATATTGTGCTTTGAATGTCGTAACTTACCTTCATAGCTCTCTTCTCAAAATTGATTCCTGAACACAACCTTTGAATCCATACTACTTATTTGATTCCATGAGTGGCTGCCATGTATTCACCTTCTATTGTTGACAAGGCTATGACCACCTATCGCTTACTCATCCAAATTATTGCTCCACTGAACATCTTGAAAACATATCCGTTGGTCGACCTTCGTCGATCCAGATCTCCAGCCCAGTCAACATCGAAAAATCCATGTACATATACTTTACCATTTTCACCTCCAAGTATTCCTTGGTAGAATATAGCATAGTCCTTCATGCCACACAAATACCTGAATACTCTCTTGATAGTTTTCCATTTCTCCTTTAAAGGTGTCAACATCTACCTGCTCAACACTCCCACTGCATGGGGAATGTATGGTCAAGTGCATAACATCACATACATTAGACTACCAACAAAAATTTCATAGGGAACATGTGCCATGTCCTCTGTTTCTTCCCATGTCTTTGGAAACTATTTAGTAGTAAGCCTTACTCTAACTGGAATTGGCACCTTCACTGGTTTGAAATCCTGCATGTTAAATCATTTTAGAATGTAAGGTAAATGACCTACCCGTTAGAGGAGGTACTTGGTAGGGCATCAAATGAGTCAAAGTATAGTGTTCGAGTGTTGTTTCGATATACTTCTTCTGATTCAACCAGATCTTTCTAGGGTCTAGATCTCTCTTAATATCCATTTCCAGAGTGAAGTTAGCTGCATCGAGATGCTTCATGTCAAACTTGGAGGATAACTTCTTATTCACCTCCTTTATTGCTTCCATGTTATTTCCAATCAGAAACATGTCATTGACATACAAAGACACATATATGAAATGCCTACCTTCTTCCTTATAATATATGCAGTGATACACTTTGCTTCTCACAAATCCCAAACTAAGGATGTAAGTGTCAAACTTCTGGTACCACATCCTTTACAATTTCTTTATACCATAAAGGGATATTTTGAGTTTTCACACCAACCCTTTCTTTCCCTTTACTACAAATCCTTCGGGTTGTTTCATGTAGATTTGTTCTTCCGGGTCCCCATGTAGGAACGTTATCTTCACATCCATCTATTCTTACAAGAGATAGAATGTTTCATCCAGAGAAATTATTACTCTAATGGAAGTTAGTTTTATAATAGGCGAAAAAATATAACCAAAGTCGACTACCTCAACTTGGGAATAACCGTTTGCCACTAGTCGAGCTTTGAAATTATCGACTTGTCCTGCAACATTCATCTTCTTCCTGAACATCCACTTGAACATCTACTAGGTAACTTGACTAAATCCCATGTCTCATTCTTGTACAAGGACTCCATATCTTTGACCATGGCATCCTTCCAGAGTTTACCCTTTTTCGATTTGGTTGCCTCACTGACCGACTTGGGCTCATTGTCGATGGAAGTTAGCATGAATTTGGAACGGAAGTTGGGTGGACTATACCTCTCAACTAGTTTTCTTATTATTTTTGACCTCGTTACCACCAAATTTAGATGTTCCACCTCTTGCTCAGATTCAGTCAAATCATCTTAATCATCTTTTTCTTTCCTCAGTTCAAACCACATTGTATCAGGATTATTCTTGGTATGGAAAACTTCCTCAGTTTTGGATTTACCTCTAACTTCTCTAACGACCACATCTCAACTGTACACTATTCTTCTTGATACAACATCCCATAGATTATATCCTTTCATCCCTGCTTTATATCCAATGAAAATACATTTGACTTCCTTCTTGTCTAGCTTGCTCCTCTTTTCCTTGGGAACATGCACAAATTCATCACAAACAAATACTTTGAGATGTGCCACCGAAGGATTCTTACCAAACCATACCTCATTTGGAGTTGTGTCAACTAGCGCCGACAAAGGAGACATATTTACAATATGTCTTGTAGTATCGACTACCTCCACCCATAATTTTTGTGCGAGCCCAACACCACTGAGCATGCTCCTTGCCTTATCCATCAATGTTCTATTCATTCTCTCGCCAACTTCCATTTTGTTGTGGGGTATATGGTGTGGTATTTTTGTGTGTTATGCCACACTGCTTACAGAACTGATCAAATTCCTTTCCACAGAATTCACCACCATTGTCTATCCTCAACACTTTAATCCTCTTCTCTATCTGGTTTTCCATAAGATATTTAAACTCCTTAAATCTCTCAAAAAACTCTGATTTCTTCCTCAGAAAATATATCCACGTCTTCCTAGAAAAATTATCTATGAAGGAGGCATAATACATGGATCTACCAAGTAAAGGCACTATAACCAGGTCAAACACATCACTATGCACTAGTTCTAGAATCCTATTTACCCTTGTCACTCCATATGGGAACCTCACCCGAATTTGTTTTCCATATATGCAATGCTCACAAACATCGACTTCTAAGCCCCATTTAGGAAAACCTTTGACCATACCTTTACTTTCCATAGATCGAAGTCCTTTGTCTCCAATGTGTCCAATCCTCTCATGCCATAACCTGGTTGGGTCGATCTCATCATGTCTTGTTGAGTCAGTTTGAAATGAATTGGATCAAGTCGAGTCTATTTTTGTTGACATCGAGTTGATTCAAGTTGCAGTCGAGTCGATTTAAGGGGAAACAATTTTGTTGCATCCAGTCAAGTATAAATTCCATAACAACTTGTACATGGTACCAATATGAACTCCTTTCATTAAGATCATCACGCCTTTGACCATCTTACATGAATCCTTCTGAAACAGAGTATGCACTCCTGCATCACTCATCTTGCTGACAGATATTAGGTTTCTTTCCAATCCATAAATGTGTAAAACACGTGGAAGGGTTATTTTCCTCGCATCCTGTAGTGTCATTTAGAATCTTCCCCATATGACAATTATGTTTGCCAAATCCTCCCCCAAGAACAATTCACCCCCATCATTTTTTTCATATTCACAGAACCATTATTTATGTGGTGTCATATGATAGGATTCCCCTAAGTCGATCAACCAAACATATTGATCTGATTGTGTACTGGTCAATGCCAGATACACATCATTTCCCTTGTCTGAGGTCATCTTTCTCTCACTCAACTACTTCTCGTCAGATCCAACACTGACTTCTGTTTCCTTCAATGTACAATCCTTTTTATAATTCCCAACTTCACCAAATTTCTAGCATCTCCGGGTTGACTGAACCGAGGATTTATATCTACCCTTCAACTTGAACTTTCTACCAAAGAATCTACCTTTATCTCTGTCTACCGATCAACCTCTCACTACCATAGAATATTTGGTTGATCCTTCCATTTTTTTGCTTCTTATTTATTCCGACAGAAGAGAAGAAACCACGTCCTCTAGCACTAGTTTGGTTGTATTACTCCCAATAGACGTGAATAAGCTATCCCAGGAGTCTGGAAAAGAACATAATAGGCTGATACACTTCTCCTCATCAATGATATTAATATCCATAGACGATAACATGCTTAACATGATGTTAAACACATTGAAATGCTCAGTCACTGAAACTGCCATCACTCATCCTTAGAAGATACAATTTCTTTCTAAGAAACAACTTATTTACAAGATATTTTGACTAGTATAAGATTCCTAGCTTGTCCCACATTTTCTTGTCTGAATGTTCACCCGAGATATTCAGCAACACTGAATCTTCAATACAAATATGAATCATACTTCTTTCTCTTCTTTTGAGTTTCTCCTTTTCTTTCTTAGACATTCCTGTCGTCTAGGTACCTGTACATACCACTATCCATTGTTCTCAATCCACAAGAAGATCTTCCATTTTAAGCTTCCAAAGCTCAAAATTTTGGCCATTGAATCTTTCTATCTTTATTCTGGAACTGCTCGCCTCTCTTTACCACAATCTTTAAAACAATTTATGACTTATGACTCTTACTGTACCTAGGGTTTAGTTCTCAGATTCAAGATTGGAAAATCAAGATCTGATATACTCACCAAAGCATTACATCACTATGATAACTCACTTTTCAAGGTATACCTAAGCTCTGATACCACATGTCAGGAAATGTAGGGCACTTCCACACTAATCCTAGCAGAAGAGAAGAAGAATTTAATCAAGAACATAAATGAAACAATCAATCACACAGTACACTGAGATTTTACCCTGGAACCCTTAACAACGAGAAACCAACATTCCTTTGAGAGTTATACTCTCTTGTTGTGTTATTCAATCAGAATAAAAGGTTAAATTCCTAAACTTGGTCCACACCTAAGACACAATCAACATCATACCCTCTTTCTTGCACGAGAATAACCCTGTAGCCAAATCATCTTACATATGCATGGCGAGTAACCTATACCTACACATGAATTAACTTGCATAAGTGCATTACAAATTTATATTACAATAACAACCTTTACGGCCTTCCAACACGCCACTTTATAGGATTTACAACATGAAAAAACCTAAATATTGGCACCCAGAAACGATTACAGATCCATGCATATCATTGGCTACAAATATCACAAAACTAGGGATTCTGTTACAGTCGAATCCAAGTCAGGTTACCAGACGAATACTAGTCGATCCTTCATTCAGTATCTAGTCATTCATCTCACGCCTGCACTTCGACCTTTTTTCGGTTGACTTGCAGTCAATATCTTTGACTTTGACTTTAGTTGGTCGACTTCCTCGACCTTCTACTTGATGTCGATCTACCTCGACTTTGAACTACTATTGATCCACTTTGACCTTCAACCTTCGACTGTCAGTCGATTTACCTCAAATATAATTTCACTGCAAAGAATATAACAAACCAATAGGAAGAAGATGCTCTTACCAAGCATACCAAAGAATACACTAGGGTGTGGAAAAGGAAGCAAGAAAAACCGAAGAAGGAAGAATGTGGACTTGTACTTTATTCTCAAAATGAAGGGAACCAATGGTACATTGACAATGGATGTTCAAAACACATGACAGGGGACCAAACCAAGTTTCTCACCTTGAAGGAAGAAAAAGGAGGCAATGTTACTTTTGGAGATAAGTCTTATGCAAGGATAGTTGGAAAATGTATTCTTAGTCTTGATAATGGAAGACTAAGACACATAATGTATTATAAGTTGAAGGGTTAAAGCGTAATGTTCTAAGTTTCATCCAAATGCGTGATCAAGTTTACAACCTCACATTTCATTTTAAAGGGTGTGAGATAAGGAAAGCAACTTCAGGACGATTAGTGGTAAATGAAAACAAAACCTCAAGAGATGTATACATACTCGATAAAGTAAAAGGAGAAAAATGTTGTATAGGAGTGGTATATCTCTGATCTTGAAAGGGAATAACAAGCTCAGGGGGAGCGACCCTTTTCCATTGATGTGAAAGGGGGATAAGTTGTAGATAGAGGAAGAATTGCATACATAAGGAGAGTTGCAGATAAGGGGAGTATTACATAATTGACTAAGGGTTTTCATCAATGACAAAGGGGGAGATTGTTGGAAATATTATTGTCATTGATGTCAAAGACATGGGGAGCATACATATGTCCAAGATAAATATTACAAGCCTATAGATGTCCAATATAAATATTACAAACCTGCAAATGTCCAAGATAAAGATTGTTGAAAATATTACTTTTGAATTTTTTATGACCAGTTTGTACACCACATATTTGACGTAATGTTTACCCTACATACATAGCTCAAATTGGAGTAAAATTTATATAGTTGGAAATATTATTCCGAGACCTTTCCAATGGTATATGGCATTCCCTTTAACTCCCTAGGAATGAGGAGATATAAGTTTTTAGTTTGACAACCCAGCGAAAAAAATTGAGGTGGACTCATACAGTCTTTACAGATTGGATCTGAAAGTGGGGACATAATTACTATAAATACATGATGTATTTTCTCATTTGGAGAGAAACCAAACAAGAGATCAAGTATGAGGTGTGTAGAAGTGATATTAGGTATGCTAAAGGTCTTGGGGTGTATTTTGGGGATATAAAGGTGTGCAAGAGAAGTATAAGGGATTTTCTTAGGGTCTTTCTTGTTATCAAAGTGCGTTATGAAGGACAGAAGGTCTATGATGCTTCCATGTGCATTATTTTGAGGTTGTGATGTTGTCGTTAGTGGATGTTTCTGTCAGTGGATGTTTCCGTCAGTGATTACATTCTGGGAATACTGCTATGAGGATTTCTAGGGTTTGAAGGATTATTTGTTGAATGAAGCATGCAGGTGAAGTCAAAAGTACTCTATGTATGAAGATCTTGGATTGGCATCTACACATATATTATTGAGTTGGTGCTCAGTTGAAGAGATTGGTGTCTCTAGTAGGTTGGTGTGTACATCTTGTTGAGTTGGTGCTTAGTTGAGGAGATTGGTGTCTCCAGTAGGTTGGTGCCTACATCTTGTTGAGTTGGTGCTCAATTGAGGATATTGATGTCTCTAGTAGGTTGGTGCCTACATCTTGTTGCATTAATGCTCAATTAAGGATATTGGTGTCTCCAATAGGTTGGTTCCTACATAAATTTATAAATATATGTTTATGGTTTTATCTTGATTGGGTTTCCATGTTAAAATCTATGTATTATGATTTGAGTTTATATGTGATTATTGTTTCTCAGCTAATTAATGATTGATGAATCATTAAATAAAGTAAAAATTATCTTATATTGATCCCCCCCCCTCTCAGTATAAGCATAAGTTCAATAGATCACACATTTGACTGGCACTTAGAAGATTTTTTCTTAACCCTTCAACATACAAGAAATGTTGTGTTTTATTATTTCCATTATCAAGACTAAAAATACCTTTTGCAACTATCCTTGCAGAAGAATTATCCCCAAAGGTAATGATGCCTCTTTTTTCTTCGTTTAGGATGAGAAATTGTAGAACATGTTATCACCATTTAAATTTTCAGTGTGAAATTGAGATTTCAGGGTTAGCGAGGTGCTAAACTGATTTAGAAGTTAGATAAATTTGGGGAAATGCCAGAAATGGAAAAGAGATGAAATTTCGTAGAAGTGTTAGAAAAATCAAGCTGGAAAGGTCATAGATCACCATCCACACAGATCAACGATTGTGAGATATTTCGGGGTTGGAAACAACGCAGAGGTTTAAATGTCTAAGCGGGCTTGAAATTTCAACCACTGTTTCCCGCAAAGGTATGTGGCATCCTCAGATGCATTTCAGGGGGAAAAGTGGGTAAACTCAAAACCACTACATCACACCCCCGAAATCACGTGTTAAGTGTCATTAAATGTGTCAAATCCAAGGGTCACATGTGGAAGTGAAGCTTGACGAAAAGTGAAATCATCTAGAGACACTTTTTTATGTAACATTCGTCCATGTAGTGCCAAATAAGCGCCGCCAAATAACCAAGTTAATACTCATCATTGCAAATCGATGGCCGAACGTAAGAGGTTGTTATCCCTACAAGGATTTTCGTCAGTAGCCCATGATTGGTATTTGATGGCAACTGTTACTCAAAACATAGGTGAACTTATTCTGTTTTGGGTAATTTGGGGCTTATTCCAAAGAGAGATACCTACAAACTGAATCACTCATCCAATTCATGTGAGATTGAGGGAAATAGGCTCGTGTTCCCCGGAACACCATAGGAATCTGAGAAGAAAGTTCCAACGGTTTTCAACAAACCGGGAAATTTTAATAATATGACAGAACCATCAAGTAAGATGATAGAAAGGCATGTTGCGCAACTCCTAACAACAAAATCTCGCGCAAAATCTGCGGATGAGCCAGGATCAGGCAAAGGGATTAGGTTTAATCCTATTATGAAGGATTTGATCATTAATGGATATGCATATGGACACTACATGCAAGCTAGCAAGAGAAAAAGGAAAAAGCAACGGAAGGAGGAGGCTAAAGCTGGAACAGTCAAAGGTACTGAAGAAGATCAACCTAGCTGGCTTGACACGTTAAAGGAAGAGATTGAAAAGATAAAATGAAAAATTCATGACAAGCTAAATCGAGTACATTTAAGGGAATCTTGTGATTTTGTAGACAGGTGGAATTCAGGGTAAAGATCTCAAATATTTCGATTTTCTCTTTGTAACATTCCCTAGAAAGTAGGAGTTCGGTTTTGGTACGTTACTCCCTCTATAACTGATATCTATTTTTGGAATCTTTGAGAAGATGATCTGTTTTTGGGTCTCATATGTAATTTATCTATATATATTGTTAAAAAGATAAATGAAGGGTTTGACTAGATGGAGAGGGGCATGCCCCTGTAGCAGGAAAACTTTGTGATTTCTTATGAATTTTAATACAAGAAGAGAAGGTTTTCTTGGATAGACAAGATTCATCATGGTGTTAATGTTCAATATGCTTTCCTATATTTCATATTCATGAATGTGTTTGGTGTTCATATTTCATATTACTGATGATGATGTATTACTGACGGTGAAAATTATTCAAACACAGCAAGGTTGTACATCATTCACCTGACGACTCCATTTCCAAGAATATAGAATTCAAAATTTGTAGGGCGAGTCCACTGTCCAAAGACTTAGTAGCCTGAATATTTTATTAGCGACTCCACTCAAGCTCCAAATGTAATTCAGATACACCACTGGAGGATGATATCCCTTGACAGAGGTACGAAAGGACATCATGGGAGAAAACAAGTACCTAAAGTTGAGTTTTTTCCAAGACATAATATTTTTTGTTATTAATTACCTTTTGTCTTTTCCTGAACATGCTAAACAATTTTTTCTTCACCTGCTGCATGCAAATGATGATCATGAGAATCTTGAAATTGTATATCCGCCTCTTAGAGTTATACATACATCTCCTCAGTTTATCACTGATTTTGATCAAAATCTCCCATCTGAGCCATGTGATAACCATAACCAAGTTGATGAGCCTCATGAAACCAAGGTTAATGTCTCACCTCTTATACTTGATCAAACACCCTCCAAGATTCAACATAGATACAGTCCTTTGAAATTACCTCATACCCTTCATGATTTTCCTCCAAAGCATTGTAAGTACCTCCCTGTGTTTGATGGGGAACCTAATGCCACCACAACTGAGAAACACATCCAAGAGTTTGAGCATTTTATAGATTTGTTTGAGATTGACCATGATGATGTTTGTATGAGGGCCTTCTCTCAATCCTTGAAAGGAGATRCCAAATAATGGTTTAAWCATTTTCATCCAGGGACAATTAGTTCATGGGAAGAATCGAAGAGTATTTTTTCRAAGTTTTGGGGAAAGAATAAATCCTTGGATCTACAACTTACATAATTCTATGCCTTGAAAAGGAAGAGAAATGAGACTATTTCTACATTCAATAGAAGGTTTACCAATATTTATTACAATTTTCCCAAATAAATTCAATCCACTGAAGTTGCTGCCATGCTCCATTATGCAACTACTCTTCATCCAGAGTTTTCTTTCCTCATGATGGAAAGAAGACCTAAGTCCTTACATAAAATATTTAATGATGCTCAGGAGATTCAAGACAATATCCAAGCATGTGAACATATTCAGAATGAGGGTTTAGATGCTCAAGAACATGAAAGTGAATATGAACATAAAACAATTGATTGGAATCTTGGGAAGAGAATTAATAATATCATAGGTCGTCTTGAAGCTTTTAATGCTAATGACTTTGCAAAAGATTATATTCCACATATTGAAAAAGGAGGTGCTAATTTAGCTTCTGATCCACCCCATGATAAGCATGGAGTTGATTGTTTTATATATTCATTTGTAGACAGTCAAGAAGATGAATTTGCAAATCGGTTTGTTGAAGAGCAATTTGGTGTTCCATGTTTGTTCTTGTTACATGGCATTGCATATGCTGTTGATTTTCCTATATATGATGAATATAATGATGATTATGATGTTGAATTCCTAGAACAACCAGTTGCATGTTCTCTATCAGAAAATGTTCCTTTTCAACAACATATTAAGAGAAATAAGCATACATGTCATAGTTACAACGAAGAAAGTATTGAAATAACTGAAGAAAATTATTTACCTTTATGCTTTTCTTCATTTAAATTGCTGAAAGAAAATTATAATACCATCACTGAAGAAAAGGAAGGTGCAATGATGCCAAATCACACTGATTCACTGGAAAAAATTGACAAGGAATTGCATCCATTGGTCGAAAATGAAGTTGAGATGGGTGTGTTCAGCAATCCAAAGAAATTGGAAATTGTGCATATGACAACAATGAAGAAAAAAAAGAGGGTTTTGAATCGGGTAAAATAAACTTTCCATTGTGCTTTGCTTCTTTCAAATTGTTGAAGCAAAATGTTTACAATGTCTCAGATCAGAAATACTCCGAGAATGATGTTGAATATGAAGAAAGCAGTGGACTTGCAAACACAAACTATCTTCCATTATGTTTTTCTTCCTTTGAATTGTTGAAAGAAAATCATGGGAAAAAAGAGGAAGATGATCAAATAATTGTTATTAAAAGTCATTCGCCTTCTCCTGAACTTGATGAAGATATTCAACAAGATATCCAAGAAAACGAAGTACTTCAGAATTGTTTTCCTTCCCCTACGAATGATGTGGTTGTCCAAATTCTAAGTGGATTGGACGTGGATGAGGTATTTGAAACTCCATCTATGGATACTTTAAGAAATGAAAAAACAAATGACTTAGAGTTTCAAGAAAGAAACAAAACAGTGTATGTCACAGTTCAATTAGAAATGCAGATAGATCATAAAGAACCAATTGTTTTATTTAATTCCTTCGAAGATTGGGGTTTTGAAAATGTTCTTAGAACTGAAGAAGTAGAGCAAGAATAACAAACACTTGTGAAGGAGGCTTGACCTTTTGTTTTGGTTCATCAAGAAGAAATGTTTTCTCATGTGTTTCATGACCCTGTCCCATGCTATATGGAGAGTTTTAACAATTAGAATTTATAGCTTATGATGGGTTGTAAGCTTAGGGATGAAGATGATGGTCAATCAACATCAGCATTAAATATGGATTTCTTTCTACCAAGGGGTTTATTCTAGTCAACACTATCTTGTAGTTCAGAAGATTGTTATTCCCAACAGTCTTAGTTGATTTATCAACTTCCTGGTAAAAATCAACTAGTTAAACCACATGAAAACAATAATGTGGTGGAAGCAGCGCAACATGATTATTGTTTTATGCATGTTTTAGGAGATCCATTTGCAGTTTTGTTGGGGGCAGTAAACAATCCCAATGTTTTTAATATTTTGAGATTTGAATTCATCGATAGATTCTTAAATGAATTATCGGTTAACAGGATTTGGACCAAATATGTGCAAATAAACCAGACGTAGATAAAATGATTGCATGGTTGCATTGGCATTATGATTTCATTTGATTGGAAGCTCATTTCAGCAGTTAGGGTAGGTAGATGTGATTAAGATTGATGATCAAACATTTTCAATTTTATATTTCCAAATAAAGTGTTTAGTTAGATGTTAGCAATATATCCAACATTTAGTCTCCAAGTGAGAGAAGTGTACAGACTTCGTTTTTCAACGAAAAATGGTGATAGGTCAAGGCAAAGTACACCACTATTTTGGGAGCATCTCAATGGATAAGGAACAGGGTCTATGCATTCTTTTCTACCTCACGAGGAGGATATCATCCCCAGTTGGAGCCCATGTTATCACCATTTAAATTTTCAGTTTGAAATTGAGATTTCAGGGTTAGCGAGGTGCTAAACTGATTTAGAAGTCAGATAAATTTGGGGAAATGCTAGAAATGGAAAAAGAGATTAAATTTGGTGGAAGTGTTAGGAAAACCAAATCAAAAGTTCATATATCACCATCTATCGAGATCAACGATTGGGAGAGATTTCAAGGTTGGAAACAACGTGGAGGTTAAAATTTCTAAGCGGGCCCAAAATTCCAATAGTGGTTTCCTGCAAAGGTATGTGGCATCCTTAGACACATTTCACAGGGAAAAGAGGGTAAACTCAAAACCACTCCATCACACCCCTAAAATCACATGTTAAGTTTCATTAAATGTGTTAAATCTAAGGGTCACATGTGGAAGTGAAGCTTGAAGGCAAGTCAAATCATCTCGAGACACTATTTTATCTACCATCCGTCCGTGTAGTGCCAAATAAACGTTTCCAAATAACCAAGTTAATATTGATCATTGGAAATTGATGGTCGAACGTGAGAGGTTGTTATCCCTGTAAGGATTTTCGTCAGTAGCCTGTGATTGGTATTTGATGGCGACTTTTACTCAAAACATAGGTGAACTTATTATGTTTTAGGTAATTGGCAGCTTATTCCAGAGAGAGATACCTGAAAACCAAATCACTTGTCCAATTCATGTGCGGTTGAGGGAAATAGGCTCGTGTTCCCTGGAAAACCAAAGGAAGCTGATAAGAAAGATCCAATGGTTTTCAACAAATTGGGAAATTCAAATAATATGACAGAACCATCAAGAAAGAAGAGAGAAAGGCATGTTGCGCAAATCCTTACAACAAAATCTCGCGCAAAATCTGCAGATGAGCCAGGATCAGGTGAAGGGATTAGGTTGAATCCTATTATGAAGGATTTGATCATTAATGTATATGAATATGGACACTACACACAAGCTGATGAGAGAAAAAGGGAAAAGCAGCGGAAGGAGGAGGCTAAAGCTAGAACAGTCAAAGGTACTGAAGAAGATCAGCCTAGCTGGCTTGACACGTTAAAGGAAGAGATTGAAAAGCTAAAATGAAAAATTCATGACAGGCTAAATCGAGTACATTTAAGGGAATATTGTGATTTTGTATACAGGTGGCATTCAGGGTAAAGATCTCAAATATTTCAGTATTTTATTTGTAACATTCCCTAGAAAGTAGGAGTTTGGTTTTGGTATGTTACTCCCTCTGTAACCGATATTTATTTTTGGAATCTTGGAGAAGATGATCCGTTTTTGGGTCTCATATGTAATTTATCTATATATACTTTTAAAAATATAAATGAAGGGTTCAACTAGCTGGAGAGGGGCCTACCCCCGTAGCAGGAAAATTTTGTGATTTCTTATGAATTTTAATAAAAACAGAGAAGGCTTTCTTGGATACACGAGATTCATCATGGTGTTAATGTTCAATATGTTTTCCTGTATTTCATATTCATGAATGTGTTTTTGCTTCTAGTAATATTATTTAAGTAAAAGAATGAATTCATTTTGTTGGTGCTCCTTCCTACATTGATTATACTTGTAATATGTTTATTGGTTTCTAGTTCATAATTCACCCATTATCGGTGCTCCATTTTTAGTAGCCAACCTTTATGTTCCTTCTTCTAGGGTTATACCAAGAGATTCATCCTCTGTTATATGCCTCTTGTCATAATGGTCCTTCCTCTTTTGCCACTGCCATCATATATTGCTTATTTGGCTGAACACAGTGCCTATGTTTCCTCTCTTCCCTTGGGAATACATATCTTGCAAAATTTCATATGATTTCATAATTTGACCCCATTTCCCAATTGCCCTGTCCTCTTGTTGGTCCTACCGACCCCTTGAAAAAATTGTCCTATTGCAGAATCTGACTTCTGTGTGTCCATTGCCAAATCTTTTTGAGTATTTTCAATATTTACACATTTGAGAGAGCCCTCTCTGGTTGGAAGGGTCAAAATCCAACCTAAAGTTGGTTGAAACAGTTACCTCTGTCGTTTGTTCATCAGCCAAAAAAATTTACAGAGTGATTGTTAAGAACCAAAGACTGAATACAAAAACATCACAACAGATATAGAAGAACAATATAGAAAAACACCACTTTATTATATCAAACCCTTGAGGTAGGGCAACACCATACAATGGATCCTATTATGGAAGGGATCCTCTCATGTTCACTTGCCTCTTCGAGGGGGAAACCTCCTAATGAGCTCAGCTCCAAATACAATAATTCTCTTCATATCTCATTACATTGTTTGAACCCCTTTATATAGTGCTACCATCACCTAAGAACATTCTAGAGGAGGAATCT
>JZKD02S0260284.1:123029-141039 GCA_000966675.3 Picea glauca
AATATTTTCAGTTAACATGGCTTTCATTTTGAGAATAACCTATTCCATTTTTATTTTCAGGATCCCTTTGAGCTGTAATAATCTTATCTAATATTTTAGAGCTATTTTAAAATTTTGTTTGAATGATTTTTGCATCTAGTTCTTTTTTCAGATGAACTATTTCTGCCTCCATTCTTTCACAAGTTATTTGTTTTTCCTTAAGAGACTTTTCTAGATTTTCTTCAATCTTATTTGCTTCTAATATTTGTTTTCTCAGGTTTCTCATGAGTTTCTCCATTTCTTTTTTTATTTTGTTCATATTTTTCTTTTTTGTCAACTACAAAACCTTTCATGTGTCTATATATGGTTTTGTATTTTCTTAATTCATTCAGAGCACTGAGAAGTTCTTCCTCCATATTGACGTCTGCTTCATCTTCCATCTCTTCTTCATATTTGATTTTTTCTGTTTTATTAGACTCTTCAATACCCAATAAAAGGACTTCATCATCATCATATTCATTGTTATCACTGGACTCAGACGAACTATTTTTTTCCTCTTTTGAATAAAAATTATTTTTCCCTCTATAAAACATTTTCTTAAAGTTGGGTTTTTCCTTTTTCTTATATTAAATATTTTTGTTTTCTTGATCTTAAGGGTCCTCCTTGGGGTAATGACACTTGGATGAAAAATGACCAATTTTTCCACAATTAAATCATTTGAATGGAAGCTTGCCTTTGTACTTCCCTGAACCGTTCTAAAGTTTTCTAATGAAATTGGCTTCTTCCAAATCAGATTCTTCGTGATGATTAGAATGAGGATTTTTATTCTGATTTGTCTTTGTCTTGGATGCTTTGAAGGTTGTTTCATCTTTTGTTGATTTATCATGCCCTGTTCTCATTTCATATGGTGTAAAGATTCCATGGAGTTGATCAACTATGAGTGTTTTTAGATCGGATCTATATTCTATTGAAGAAATCTTTGCATTATATCTCATAGGTAATGACCTTAGTATTTTTTTCACAATAGGTTTATCTGTAACTTCTTATCCTGCTGCTCTAATTGAGTTGACCACTTCATCTACCCTGTGAAAGTACTTAGCGATATTTTCTTCTTATTTCATTTTCAGATTTTCAAATTGAGTTTTGTAGGTCTGTAGTTTAGTTTCTTTGACTTTCTTATCTCCTTCATATACAATTTCCAATTTGTCCCAGATTTCTTTGGCCGATTTGCAATGCATAACTTTCACACATATAGAATCAGTCAACCCAGATAGAATTCCATTAACTGCTCTTAACTTATCATCACAGATTTTATTTCCTCCAGAGTCTTTGGGTGGATTAGTCGGTGCAATGTAACAGTCTACAACAGATTGTCGGATATCAAAACCGAGTGCTAACAAGAAGTTTTTCATTCTTATTTTCCATAGAGCATAGCCTTATCCATTGAACAATGATGATTTGTTGTTAGACATCCCTTCTTGTTGACCCATCTTCAATATATTCCTTCAAGTTTGTTAGACTTTGCTGAAGGAACCCGCTTTGATACCAATTGTATAATTAGATCTTATTGTTGAGAGGGGGGGGCTGAATCAGTGACACAACAATTATATCAATTTTTCATTTATTAATGCAAACAGAATTTTGACACAGTATTTTATCATGGAACCCAAATGGGAAAACCACAAATTCTTTTCTATTAACTGCAAAACTTGTTTTACATGTTACATAGAAGGAAGATGCACTTCTTCTTTTATCGACACCAACTGATCAGGCTGCACCCACACCCTGTTTTACCAGCACCAACTGGTAGGAGGCTATGACCCCCTTGTTTAGTCAACTACAACTGACAAGGAAGCACCAACTCCCTCTGCAAGCACCAACCTACCCTTGCACCACCCAACCACCCTTAATACATAGGTATTTGTATTTCTTCCTGGACTCTACTTCATCTATTGATCTTCTGACTTGAACTGCAGAGACACTTTCTTCTCACCACTTTTTCTTGTTTATATAATCTTCAAACTGGCGTGAAATTTAAAACAATGTGTCCCTTTATTTGAACCATTGTACCTTTTCATTTAAAATGATAATATAAAATTTAATTAATATCGTTTTTATTTTTATTCTTTATTCATATTTTCATGATTTATTCTCTTTTAATCATGACTTTGTATCGGTTCATTTTTGTCATAAATTGATCACAGTCATTGATCAATTTAATCCTTTATACTCAATGCCTAACCTCTGTTATATTTATAGAGACTAGATTCTGTGAAGGTGCGTCCTTCAAACCATCACATATGACCGTGCGTTACATAACCACGGGCTTTACCAATTATAACAACATGTTATAATTTTATTTTAATATTTTTATAGCATATGACCAACGATGATGACTGAATTCTAAGCTTGAATGAGTGCTTGAGCACTTTACCAAATCAACGGTTGTGATTCAATATCCTAACGAGATGGACGGCTGACAGGATTTCAGTGTTTATTCCTTTGAGTCTTCATAACCTCCAACTCTCCAAAACTATCGAAAATGTAGAACACTTGACACATGTCCCTTTTGGAGTTTCGGCATTCGGGGCTTTGTGATTTTATAGTATTTTCTTATGATGAAAAAAATCCCGACGTGATGTATACTTGCTAACGTCACAACAAGACTTGACACGTGCCGAGTACCTGCCACGTGTCATTCAAATCTGTGGTTTTCATGTGCCTGAAATTCCACATTAACTTGACACTTGTCAGTGTCTGAGTATGCCATGTGTCCTTGCTTACGTGGATCTTGCTGACGTGGATGCATGCATCCTGACTGATGTGGTCTGTCGATGTAGATCTCTCGATTTATATTTGATTGATGGTTAGAGGTATTCCTTGATCCTCTATGATCTGATGGCCTAAATCGTTTCACAACCTCGCTTATCGCAAGTTTCATGCAACATTGCTTTTGACTTTCTTGACCCACGAGTCAACGAAATTTCAATCACTTGACACGTTCCCTATGGATCAATGGCTCAAATCATTTCTTTGTTTTGGACTATTATCTGACTCCTAGGCATATCCTCCTTGCAGATTCAGACGGTTAATATTTTCGTGTCTAATTCTGCGGTTGAGATTCGATTCCGGACCCCCTTTCCATACTTCCTTTAATGAAGGGGGGGGGGGTCCAGAATTGGACGCGCAAGTCTTGGATGAAAGAGATCAAGGAACTTAGATCAATGGTTAAGGTTGGATTCCAGACCCCCCTTTCCATTCTACCTTTAATGAAGGGGGGGGGGTCCAGAATGGGGTGGTTTCGCGTGGGTCCCCCTAAAACCACTCTCACTTCTCGTCGATGTATTAAGGTGGGTGCACCTTACCTAGATCTAATGGTTGTTGATTGATGGGCTTGCACATCCGACGGTCACGACTTAATATGGTCGTTTGACCAATCATCCAACGTTCCTTCTACTTGAAAATGATTTGATTGCTCAACAAGAACTTGGGTTTGATCCCATGGTCAATGGATATATGGATAGTCAAAATCTCATCCTTTTGGATCCTCTCGCGACCCTTAAGCCCACAATCAAATTATGATCGAACGACAGATATTCTTTTCACAGTGGTCGAACGGTTATTGAGTCTTCTCACCATTTCTGTGCATTTGATCAATTGTGTAATCCTTCCACTGATCCTGACGACATCTTCTACACTCTATTCTTCCTTGAGAGATTTCTTCATGCACTAACCTTTCTGAACATCATCGAATTTTTTATCCTATCGTGATCAACAGTTCATTCTTCTTCCTGATCTTTGGACTTCTGGTTATTTACTTCTTCTGTTGACATCAATGACAAGTATGTCCAACACTTTCTTCTTCTTCCCTCTACCTTAACCTTTCTTCTTCCTCCAAGTATTTCTTATTTAATTTTTCCTCTAGATCTTTGGATTTCTTTATTCTCTCCTCATCCTTCTGTTGTTGGGTCTTTCTATTTCCCTCCTCCTATTCTTGTGCACTGAGTATCAATTTCTACCTTTGTTCTTGGAATCTAGGTTTTTTTTTTCTTGATCTTCCTCGAGTATTGTCAGCTATTGATAATTTGGCACATAGGCCATTGATTCTTCATAATACCTAACCCCTCATAAGATAATGTCTTCCTCATTTGGGCCATGTTGGAATGTAGGTATCATGCTTAGATTTTTGAAATGTTCATCTATTATTCCTCTAAGGTTATGGTTTCTAGATGCCCTTGTGCATAAAATCATTCCTTTCAAAACCTATGTTTCTTTTCTGGCATGCGGGATGTTCAGTAAGGTGAAGATCCCTACCCTGATAGGAAATCTAGGCCATATCATTTGCTTACTGGTCGGCAAGGATTTGGGAATACCTGCTTCAACTCTCGTATTCTATTTCTCTTCCTAGGAGACTGTTCAAAACATATTCGAGTAATAGATATCGTGGGGCAGAGGACCCAACAATATTGATAAAGGTGAAATTATTCTCCATATACCAATCGAATAAGTCCTCTAGGGTTTCAACAACTTTAGAAGATAATCTATGGAGGAATCGACCAAAAATAATTTGGAATAATGGAGCCAAAAAATCATAAAAAATTTCATAGAAATAGTTATTATAATTGCACTCCCGCAACTCATAATAGTATATATGTATGGGTTGGAGGTTAGGATTATAATTCTAGTTCATCCCAAGAAAAGAAAAGAAAGAGAAAATTGCATCAGTTAGATAAGCCGCCATATAAAAACTTGGAGTTTTGTTTGTGTAGGCTTCATGGGCATTTCGAAAGATATTGTTTGTTAGGATTTGTGCCCAATTAAAAATTACCCCCCTTATGCTACGCTTTGGACCAATGGAACCGATTCCATCTTGAAATGTATATTGTCTACTTCTCCATACAAATGGTAAATCATTGCCATGAGGAGTCAATATGGTGCTTTGAGGTATTGCGTGTTGTATATCCTGTTGTCTTTTATGTGGAATTTGGTGTCCTCGTCCCACCATTATTTTAGTAGTTAAGTCCAACTAAGGTTCCTTTTCGAAAATGCTTCAAGGAATTCATTATTAAGAAAGAAAATAGGTGTTGATAATTTATACATTTTTTGTATGTTGTCTTCCTCTAGTGAGGCTATATGTTTTCCTTCCTGATCTGCTATCATTTTTTCTTATGAGTCCAGGTATGTATAGAGACATCGATATGCATAATTTTATGGGAGAAGAGTTGGTCACAAAGCTATTGCATAAAATATTCTCTTCTTGATGTTTGCATACACGTTCAAGTTTTCATCCTCTACTGGAAAATATTTAGTGTGAAATATTTTGTATATTTATTTCCATCGAAGACACTTATGGAGTTTGTTATGGGGGATGGTATCTGTCAAGAGAAATTCTTTTGTATTCTTCACCCGAGTCATGATATTAGGAATTGTATCCCTCCTACAATGACCTTGAGCTCCAGACATCTTGTACCTTGTGTGCCTATATAATTCAAAGAGGAGTGATGGTTTTACATAGAGTTATTAAATTCACCACAGTGTTCACAAATGCAACCAATTTGAAATAATCCAATCAGTTTGGCTTATATGCATATTAAATAAAAAGGTGTGTAATAAATATGGTGTTTCAATCAATCAAATCCTAATTATAGAATTACTCGGATGATTGTCAATCCATTAATTTTCATTAATTCAAGTTTTACATAGGTGATAAGAGTACAATCTATGTCATGTTGCGGGTTCAGGCTTCACAGGAACAAATTCATGGGTGGGGATTCAAAAGTTAAAAATTACATATGGATATAAGTTTGGGCCCACACACAAATATTCTCCCACAAGGCTTGTGGGAAAAAGTTCCAAGGGGATAAGGTTCATGGGGAAAGGTTCACGGGTGGGGGATATCACAACACCCTTATTAAGCTCACGTGTGAGGATTATCCCACAATATTTTTGTTGGCATTTTATTCCATGCTTGTGCATTTCCTTTTTAATGTTGGGGAGTTTATACCTAGTGTTTGTCCATAGTTGACCAAAAAAAACCACAGAGCATCGACATATCAATCCTTGGCCAAGTCCAAGGAAGGTATCGCTTGAGAAGAAGAGAGGATCACAGAGACCATAAGTTCTTGTGACAAGGATGAAGGATAAAAACAGAAAGATCCATTGGGGTTGACATTCATGATATTCATATTTGACAAGTTAATGGGACTAAGAAGTAAAACAATGCACACACATATCCAAATCACATATGACAAACACACAATAAATCATAACTGCATCAACTCTATTATTCTTTCCATTCCATAATCCATGGTATACATTAACCAAATTGTATAAGATGGAAACAAAGATTCATATCTTGTTTAATATAAATCCCCAGGAATACAACATATGCGCAGTGCACATACTCTCAATATCTCATACATATGACAGACTCATATTTATATTAAGATATATTACAACATTACAGAGGCTCATAGTGAGCTCAATTCCAATGAATCAATGAATCTCATATAACCATATATCTCTGTAACTATGAATTATCCAACTCTCTCTCTTTTGGTGTTGTTTCCTTTTATATCTTTATTTTTCTCGCGAGCTATGTCTCATTCTTCTTTGCTCTACTCGCTTGACTAAAAAAAATGCCTCCCAATGATTTTGGTGCTTATTAGTGTTCCAACTAGGATTTTTGTATCAAGAAAATATTAACTTCCTTGCCATCTCATCCTCTGGTTGTCCCACAATACCTTGTGTTGTTGGAAATAATCATTTGGGGATATTTCCCAATGATTCAGGCATGCGTCTTCTTGATTTTTGGTGTGAATCAAAACTGTGACCAGTGCACATTTCATAACCTTTTAGGCTTTGTGCGCGATCTCAAAACTCAGTGCAATTCACACTTCTTGTCATTCTTCATGCATTATCTTAGGTGCATGCCAAAACTTGGAATGAACACATACAAAACTTGGACTTGAGCACACACAACTTTGTTTTGTGGGGAAAATGTTTCGTTGGGAAAAATACTTTATCATGAATTGAATCATCCCGCATGCAAAATTCTGATCGGTTCAGGTTGCGGGAGAACACATATAAGGTTTTCTTGTAGCAAGGAGCCCACACGAAAAATATTCTACCGAAAAACTTGCAGGTGGAAAAGGCTCCAATGCACAAATTAGGACAAGTCTAATTAGCTCATAGGGAAACTTGTCTTAGGAGGAGAACCATAGAATTCTTGTCAAAATAAAGTAGGTTACAAAGTTTATATACCTAATCATAAATAAAAACCTTTTATAACCATTTTTCAGAAAAGTAAATTATAAATCAACAAAGTTAAGCTTGTAGCCTAAATTTTTTGCGGGGGAAAATATCCTATTGGCTCATGGGTCGTGGGTTGTGGGTGAACTATCATACATCCATGTTTTAATAAGGATCCCATGAGAAAATATTTTCTTGCAAAGCTTGTGGTTCGATATTAACATGCCTAACTCCTATTGACTCATGGAGAACTAATTTGAAGAAACATTCTCACTAAATATAAAGGGAACATTTGTGGAAAGGATGATCCCACAAAGCTTGTGGCTTGAAGGTGTTGGAAAGGTCATACAGTGGAAAATTGAACTCAATATCTAATGGTAAGACCCTGTGCGAAGAAGGTTGTTGTTAGAGAAGGCATTTTGGGTAAATTTTGGGAATCATGCAGGAGTGAATCACAATAAATCAATAAAGAAGTAGTGCATGTGGAAGATAGTTAGCATGTTTTAAGGAGTCAGCGTGCAAGAAGCAGAAGTAAGACATTTTTCCCACATTTTAACCGGATAATCCCTAATGTATATGTATAAATATGTAATGGGTTTTTGGTAGAAGAGGGGATAAGTAAGAGAGATTGGATAGAAGGGAATAAGATTTGATTTGAAGATTAGTTGAGACGTATGTGTGCACTGAAGCATAGAACGACTAGGGTAGGTTTGGGTTGTAACTGAATATTTATGTATGAGCACAGTGCACATGAATTTAATGGAGGTTATGAATGAATGAATAAGAAGATAGCCATTGTGGACATAGCCCATTTTGGGGTGAACCATGTTAATCCTTGCGTTATAATGTGCATATTTTTATGATGTGTTTTCTTATTATGTTTAATGTGCACCTATGATGAATGGTTAATATGCATATGTTAGACCTGCAAAATGGTTCTGCATATATGATGAATGGTTGAATTAATATGTCATATATTGTATTACTAATATGGTTTCATGCATATAATATATGAATGAATGTTAAGTAAATAGTAAGGAATAAATGCCTCATATCCCCCCATGACTGTGGAAACCTGGTTCCTACAGTCCCCATAGGTACCTCTGGTGAGACTTCACCTACTTGCAGGTGGTGCTGAAAGGGATAGTATCTTGGGATTTGTTGATGAATTAATGATTAACCCTGGGTATACCATTGCATGCCAACAAATGGTTATGTTGCTGGGACTGGGATCTGCAAATGAGTGGGATGTGGAGACCTACCAAGGAGGAAATCAAAGAATGGTGGAATACTAAGGAGATTGAGTTTGCAATATATAAGAATCATAATCTAGGGATCAAAATGAAAGAATGGATACAAAGGTATGTTTTCATAGATTTTCATGAAATTTTCTTTGTTGACTTCCTGAATGTATGATCAGAGTGGATCTGGAGATGTATTGAATAGATCAAAAGATAGTGAACTTAGGTTCCAAGGAATTGGACTCCTAAATTGATCTAAAAAGTTATTGAAGTAAGAAATAAGACATCACATGTAGTTGACTACTAGTTGGATACTGTCCTCAGGGGTTATGTTACATAATTTTCCATAGATTGTACTCATTTATATAGTACCGCGGAAAGAGAATTATTTACGGGAATGTGCGGGAGATAATTAAATTCAATATCTACTTGGATTAATATGTTGTTGTGTGACAAAGGAGTTATGACAATGGAATATGATTGTTAAGTTCCTTCATGCACATAGGGGAACTGGTGGTTGACCAAGGAATGGTCTGAGTGTTGTAGGGAAGAATGAATGAGGACCAAATGGGCTTAGGATTCCAAGAGAATAAGACTGTGTGACAAAAGAAGAGATCATAATATTGCGCAGTGGTAATATATTTAGATCGAATAAGAAGAGTATTGTGGTTGAGAGAGAGATGCAACACAATGAGATTGTGGAAAGAGACACTA
The DNA here is from genome assembly GCA_000966675.3 of Picea glauca. Classification (NCBI taxonomy): domain Eukaryota; kingdom Viridiplantae; phylum Streptophyta; class Pinopsida; order Pinales; family Pinaceae; genus Picea; species Picea glauca. The sequence goes on from JZKD02S0260284.1 coordinate 132,215, forward strand.
GTGTAATACTCCAGATCTAATGAAGTCTGCACATAGAAGAAGAAAATATTTGTTAGATCGGTCCAGTAGAAGAGGATCCCAGTCAGTTCAAACTATGCGTCAAACCCATGACCCCATGTGCTTTGCCAAGAACTAAGGTAAGATCAGAAGTTTTTTCAATTTTAGTTAGTGGAGGAAGTAAATATGGTAGTAGAAGTAATCAAAGTAGTAGAAGTAGTACATCGAGTCAGAATCAATTAGTTTTATCAGGAAATAATACCACATAGAACATGATGGTGGGGGTAGATCCCACCTTAAGGATGCCTCTCTTCCAAGGGGTCGGTTCAGAAGATCCATAACAACATATGTTCATTTGTGACATGATATAGACTATGAAGTACGTCTAGGACTGTGATGATGTGAAGATTGCACAATTGGAAATTACTTTCAAAGATCACGCACTATTATGGTATATGAAATATGAGAATACCACACATGTGGGTCAAATAAGAACATTGGCAGAGGTAAGACAAGCCTTGTTGAAAATATTTCAGAAGCCTAAGTCTCAGTCACAATGCAATACGAAGTTGAACGAGATCAATTAGATAGTAAATGAATCAATTTGGGGCTATGACCAAAGATCTACGATATTGAAAGACCAGTTAACGTTCCAGATTCTGGATGAACAACATAGAGAGTGGTTTATTGCAGGATTATTACCACATATACATTTCCCTTTGATGTAGCAGAAGATTGTGATGTTGTCGGAAGCTCTAGAAATTTCTATGAAATTGGAAGCATCCCCTATAGGAGATAATAATGCAGTGATGGTTGTAGTTCAGTCACAACTAGTCGCACTCACTATTCAGTTAAAGGAAATTGTGAAATGAAAAGAAAATCACAAGGTATTTTTGTGTATCACATGTAAAAAAGAAGGTCATCATAAGGATGAATGTCCAACATTCTAGCAATATTTGAATATGGGAGCTCCAAACCCATTAGGGTTATGGTGTGAGATTTGTAATACGGTGGGTCACCAACCTCATAATTTCCCATTGATGCAGAAATACCAGAGCACTATGAGGAATTTGTTTTTCAACTTCTGTAAGTCTGTCGAACATGACGAGAAGGATTATCACGTGTTGGACCTAATGAGAGAGTGCACATCATATGCTTATAGAGTCCAATGTGAAGAAGCATAAGGGGGAGTCTCGAAGTTTAATACTCCAAGAGGAGGTTATAATCAAGGAGGCAGAGGAGGATTCATAAGCCACAAAAGATGAGGCTTTGGTTGAGGAAGAGGACCTACTATATGTTGCAATTGAAATCATCCTAGAAATTTATCATGCGACTTTTTGAATCCCTGCACGACCTATACATATTGCATATCACTAGACCTTACGATGGAATATTTCCCACAGTTGATCATGAAATGGAAAAAAAAATGGAACACAACTATACAAATGATTGCAACCAAAAAGAACAATGAAAAACCTAACATAGAAACAGGTAGGCATGGAGGGGTGAGAATCAGAGTTTATGCGATGGATCATGGGAATAGAATCCACCAGTGGGTAATAAAAACAACCGAGCCTCTTCCATTTTTTGTTCCTGAGAAAGATAAAGAAACCTACTAGAAAGCCATGAAAGAGGTGATAAGAGAGGAATGAATAACATTGACATCAACCATGCCACCAATGTATGATAGAACACTGATATACGATACACCTCTAGTCTATGACCATTAAAAGAAGCAAGCTGAAAAGGTAAGCAATTTGCGAGGTTTCTTAAGAATTTGTTTAGAGTTAATGAAATATGAATCTTCTTTAAGTAGGTTGCATGGAATGATTGAAAATTTTCCACAAGACAAAGAGATACTTGTCTCACATAGGGAAATTAACCAGGTGCACCACAAGAAGATAACGAGAAGGGAGTTCAGGCTTAATGTGCAGATAGGATATTACGACATGGACAATACCATTCTAGACCTAGGGTCTAACGTGAATGTCATCTGCAACAAACTTTGGAGATGATGGGCCAATTGAAGCTGATTTTGTCATTGATCCAGTTGACATTAGAAAACTAACATAAAATGGTTCCAATCGGAAGGTTAACAGGGGTAAGTGTCAATATTGACGGATTGCATAATGTAGCAAACTTCGAAGTGATCAGAATAGTAGATGGTAGTACACCTTATCCAACACTATTGGGACTTGATTGGGAATTTGATAATCATACAATCAATGATCTAAAGAAAAGGAAGATGGTATTCAAAGTAGAAGACTTGAAGGTTATTGCGCCATTGGATCCCACTGAAGGAACAATATTTGTAGAACCATCCAAGAGAAAATAACTTGATAATATGTATAATATGACTACACGGATGGACAATTATGTGAATCCTACAATTGATGGTGTACTCAGTTGGAGGAGTATTATCTCATGTGCATTAGACTCGGAAGAGGCTCTAGAGAATTGGAAACAAGGACTACATGATTTGTCGACAAGGAAGTGTTCTTGAATTACCCGCGCATTGAGATGGATTGAACTGAAATAGCCGAATATCCAAGGTATAATGGAGTAACAACTATATAATATTTTATCAATGAGTTTGAAATGCAGATTCTAGATCTGAAAATACTCTTGGCCCTAGATGTTTCAATGAAAGTGACTTCAACGAGATGGTGGGCTACGCATAAAGATGGCGTAAGAGATTGGAAGTAGTGCAAAAGGTTATTGCAAGTCATATTCTGGATAAAGAATGAAAGTATCATGCTGAAGTATAGTGGATTAATTTGTTCAGAAGATCATATTACGAAGTGTACTGTGCAGTGGATATAGATACCAAAACAAGAATGGAGTCACTTATTTGTGCATACTCTGGACACAATTCCCAAGAATTGGTACATGGAACCAGAAGTCCACAGAGGAACAACTAATTGGGACGAATTGACCAAGAAATTCAAGGTAACATTTAGGTTTGAAAATAATAATCCTTTGATTGAATTAACCTTACAGGTTATCAAGAATAAAACTTTTGCATCAGAGGACTTGTTGGGATCAATACCTTTGTCTAGTGCACCTAGAGTCACTGCAACAGTTGAAGAGGTCTTGTACTATTATAATATTGCAGAAGAAGACCACGATGAGGAAGATCCAAGGAAGTTGTAGATATCAAAGACTGAAGGGGAGCACATAGTAGAGGGACCACAACTTGAATATACGGTGTACACCAAGCCCTTAAGAGAATGTAAATTAAATATTGGAACAAAAGAAAAGCCTAAGTTTATGAACATAGGAGACTATTGGAGTGAGGAAACATTTGAGAAGATTATTGAATTATTACATGAGTATCAGAGATGAAGAGAATTGCAGGAGAGTTGGGAGACATGAAAATCCCATTGAAACCATATGTAAAACCTGTGTGATAGAGACCCTATAGAATGAACCCAAAATATAAGCAGAAGGTAAAACCAGAGATAGACAAGATGTTAGATGTTGGAATTATAGAACTTGTTGAAGAATCAGAGTGGATCAGACCAATTGTAGTTCAAGACAAGAAAAAGGGAGGAATTAGGATATGCATAGATCTAATAAAGTTGAATGATGCATGTTTACATGACCCTTTTCCTACGCATTTTACAAATGAAGTATTAGAGAATGTAGGGGGTCAAGAGGCTTACTTATTTACGGATGGATTCTCCGGATACCACCAGATCAAGATTGCGCAAGAATAAAAATATAAGACCATTTTTTCGAATAAATGGAGTTGTTACTAGTACACAATCATGTCGTTTGGTTTGAAGAATGCACCATCAATATTTTCTAGAGTGGTTGTTGTAGATTTCAAGGATTTCATTCATAAGTTCTTAGAAGTGCACTTAGATGATTGGGAAATATTTAGTCTGTTGAAATATCATGTTGAAATGTTTCACTTAATGTTGGATAGGTGTAGGTAGTACCAAATCTCATTGAATTTGAAGAAATGTATTTTTTGTGCACCTTTTGGAATACTATTGGGCCATGTGGTGTGTAAATAGGGATTGTTAGTTGACCCTGCAAAGATAGCGGTGACTCTTAACTTTCCACCACCAACTTCAGTGCGACAGTTGAAATCCACATTGGGTCATACAATATATTATAGAAATTTTATCAAAGGATATGCACAGATCACAAACCCTATGGAGAAGTTGTTGAAGAAGGAAGTTAAGTCCCAGTGGAATGAGGAATGTCAAAAGGGATTGGACACCCTAAAGTAGAATATGGTCACCGCATCGATTCAATTTTTTCCTGACTGGAGCAAGGAATTCCATGTTCATGTGTATGCATCATATATGGCATTGGGAGAAGTTTTGGTGCAACCAAGTGAAGGAGAGATAGACCATCTAATTACATTCACCAATAGGAAATTATCATCTACAAATAATAACTATACTATGACAAAACGAGATGGTTTGGTGATGTTGTATGCCTTGCAAAAGTTCAGACATTACCTACTTGGATCTCATTTCAAAATGTATACAGACCATTCTACACTAAGATACCTAGTTAACAAGCCATTTTTGGGGGGGAAGAATATGTAGATGCCTATTATTGTTTCAGGAATATGACTTTGAGGTGATCGTGAAACTAGGAAAATTTAATTTAGGACCAGATCACTTATCGCGCATACTGTTAGGTGAATATGTAGGGAACTTGGATGACAGTTTACCAGATGTGCACTTATTTGCAATTCATGTGGTGGATTACTATTTTGTAGACATAGTTCCATTTTTTAGCACATGAGTAGCCCCATCAGACTTCACAGTGGTGCAGAAGAAGAAACTAGTAGTGAAGGTAGCAGACTGTTAATTGATAGCAGTAAATTTTTACAAGTTAGGCACGGTTGGTATTATGTGACATTGTGTATTGGAGCATGGAATAAATATTGTACCATCAGAGGAAATTGAATGGGTTGCAACAGGTCACTATGAAGTATAGGAATAAACACATAATATTTTAGATGCAATACTATGGTGGTATACCCTTCACAAAGATGCTAAGGAATTATGCCAAAGCTGTGATGTTTTTCAGAGACTTGGAAAGTCATTCAAGAGAGATGAAATGAACTTAGTTCCACAAGAGACATTGGAATCATTTGATAAGTGGGAAGTGGAATTTGTAGGGTTGATTAATCCACGAAATAAAAGGTCAGGAGCTAGGTACATCATTACTGCCACAGACTATTTAACTAGATGGGTTGAGGAAGAACTAGTCAGAGACTGCATCACAAAGACATTTATGAGATTTTTGTTAGAAAATGTAGTAACAAGGTTTGGATTCCCAAGGATACTTATGAGTGATCAAAGACCTCATTTCCTAAATAGGAAAATTGTAGCATTAACAAAGGATTTTTAGATCCATCATCAGAAGAGTACAACATACCATCCTAAAGAAAATGGCATAGAAAAAGATTTCAATAAGATCCTAGAACATGCATTGATGAAGGTTTGTAATGTAAGTAGAGACGACTGGAATTTGAATATTACAACAGTATTATGGGCATATAGGAATACAAGTAAGAATCTTACAGGATAGACTCCATTCAAGTTGACATATGGAAAATAAGTTGTTATGCCAATGGAATTCATAGTACCGAGTCTATGCATTGTTGTGATGACAAAGCTTATAGATTCAGGCACAATGGAAAAGATATTGTTAGAACTTATGGAATTAAAAGAAGAATTTTTTGTCAAAAGTCTTCCATCATTAGGTTTAGAAAGCGCATAAGAAATCTTGGCATGATAGACATATCAAGGAGAATAAGTTTCATATAGGAGACTTAGTATTACTCTATGGCAGTAAGTTTGTATAACATACATGGAAGTTCCATATGCATTGGATAGGACCATACGTTATAAGGTTCATCACAGAAGTAGGTGTTGTTTAGTTGGAAAAACTGAATGAAGAAGTTATGGAATGACTGGTTAGCGGTAGTCAGATGAAACTATACATGGAAAGTCATTCTTCCATGCACTAGTCTAAATTGCACGGAACATGTACTATAGAACTTGTATTATGGTGTATTGATAGACAAAAAAATAAAAAAAATAAAAAAATAAGAAAATAACTGAGGGTTGGAAGTATGAATCGGAAAATGATGCAGACAAGAAAGAGGAAGGTGAACTGCACAGAAAGGAGACAAAGACATATGAATAAAGTGGGAAAATCATTTAAGAACATCCATGATGGGACATGAATTAACGAGGGAATATGACAACGAGATAATGAACCTTCATTGTCATAATTGAAAGGAGATGATGAATATTTGGACAGGCTGGAAAATATAGAGCATGATCCGCAGAATAAGTCGAAGTTACGGAAGAAGATGGAAGGCATTAAGTATATGTACATTCATATGAGACTACCAGTCTGAGCACAAAGAGGTTGATAACACTTGATAGAAACCATACAAGTAGATGACAGGTCGCAAGAAAATGGTCACTATTGTTTGAGCCTTAACAACTAGAGTTTAGCAAGTAAGAAAGAACTGAGCGACTAAGATAGATCCAAGCACAAAATGTTTGAAGGAATTATAGAGAGAAATGGAACCATCGAAGAAAGGATAAGTCCACATTAAAGTAGCATCAATACAAGAAATAGTTCCAAATTTGAAGAATTTTCCCAGAAAAAGATGACAACAAGGTCATGTATGATGCAGAAGGAGATACAAGAACCAGGGAAGGATCTATCCCATGATATATAGGGTGAATGAAGAAGAACATGACCATCAAGAACAAAGGAAGAAAAACTTTTGCGCAACAAAAACCTGTTATTGCAACATTTATGATACTTGAGAAGCAAGAAAACCATCTACCCAGATTGAAGGAGAAAGTATCAAAGGATTTCCATGCTTATTTGACTCATTTATGTTGGAGTTACTTCACACACACCTAGGATTTATTTTTCCTAAGGTTATTCCTTGTTTATTAGTCATAATTAGTCATTATCCAGTCTCCTATATTTTAGGGGAGAATATTCCACCTGGAGAATATTCTCTTTCAATTGACACTTAAGTTTGACTAGTTGAGTTGAGTTTATATGTTGCATTGGTTTTGTCACCATGAAAAATTGGGATCATCACCAACTCACTACTCTTTGTTCAGTCAATTAACTGAAGACTAGTTGACTAGTTAACTCAACTAGGTGGCAATTCACTCTCGTAACTACCTGAGAGACTAGACTAGGTGGTAGTTCACTCCCGTAACTGTTGGTGTGTGTCCATATCAATATACACCACCACTATGGCTCATTAGTTACTCATTTATCCTAAATAAATATTGTAAATTATTCACTCTTTGAGTGTGGAATACGATTAATGAGAATTCTTCCATTCTTTCTATTTGTCTTCTTCTTTCTCAATTTCTCTCTGCAAATGTGTGTAGTATTTTCTAGATAGATCTATTATGTGAAGGTTCAACAAATTTACATGGTATTAGAGCCGACAGAATTCTAAGCAAAATCTACAACAAATCATTTTTTCCAAGTACAAAATATTGAAGACAACAACAGATGGATTATTCGCCGGAAATACTTCTCACGCCTCATAACTATATGGAATGGAAGCCAAATATTCTACTTCTTCTTATATGTAGAGGATTATACCAAATAACCATGGCAATGGAAGTAGATATTGATTCTATCGATGAGAAAACTGACTTTCTCAATAGACAAGATATGGCCATAAGAAGTATTGGCATGTCTGTTTCCCCTAAACTTTTCCATCAAGTATATGAAGAATCACAAGGATTAACTCCAAATCAATTATGGACCATATTGGAGGTTCTATCTGTTAATAAATAATATTGTGAATATTTCATGCAGGAGGTCGAACAGATAGAGCCAGAAGAGAAGCCATCAGAAGATCAAGTCTCTTATTATGAAGAGTCTTCTACATACGTTTTTGCATAAATTAGTATTCCAATAATTGAAGATGATGTCTACTACATTTCAGATTTGTTTTCTAAAATTCATGTGGAAGATATATGGCATGCATCTTAGGATTCACATGCAGACACTTTTTCATGCACCATGCATGCATCTCGGGAGTCAAAAAGGGAGCCGTGCACATCAGACGCCATTCTGATATTTTCTGAGAAAAACTTGCAAAACAAAATTAGATATTTGAATTCCTCTCGGGAAAATATCCAATTTCAAAAAAAAATCGTCCGAAATGGAATCCGGAAAGTGAAGTTATGATCATTTTAAAATCAACACAATTTTAGCATTTTTCTAGAAACGGCCGCACGGTTTTCAAAATTTCATCAAAAATTTATTTGGATATTATTCATTACAAGAAGATAAAGTGGATATGTGTGGAAATATCAATGATTCATATACTTCATCATATCTATGCAGACATCTACATCTTCAAAAAAATCTTCAAAGAACACAAACTTACACAGTTCTGAGGTCTTCTTGGAGTGAAGGACATGGTTGCTTAGCAACTGTTTTTTGTTCCTTATCATTTTTTATTTTATGCATTGTAATTTGAGGGGGGGGTTTGTTCCCATGAGGTTTTCCCTCTTTCCTCATTTATTTCAGTGTATCTTTTTTATTTGGGTACCTAACATGGCCTCGTAGTCGAGATCCATTCTTTATTTTCACCATAGTGATGTTCAGGGGGGGTGTTGGAGTTACTTCACACTCACCTAGGATTTATTTTTCCTAAGGTTATTTCTTGTTTATTAGTCATAATTAGTCATTATCCAATCTCCTATATTTTAGGGGAGAATATTCCACCTGGAGAATATTCTCTTACAATTGACACTTCAGTTTGACTAGTTGAGTTGAGTTTAGATGTTGCA
>JZKD02S0260284.1:152244-178472 GCA_000966675.3 Picea glauca
GGGGGGCGTAATATGTAGGTAACGAAGTTAGGTGGTCGTGGGTTGAGCGAGTGAGGGAGGTGAGGGGGTAAGGTGAGTTTGACCGATGAGTGAAAAATAAGTTAATTATGGAGTATGGGGGGAGTTAATGGATATGAGTATGGATGGTGTGGAGCATGGAGGGTGTGAGGGAGGTGAGGATTATGATCCCGCTGTGATATGAACCCATCGTGTTATGAAATGAAGTGAAGTGTGGGAAGGGAGCATGGTAAGAGGAAGTGGGGAAGGGAGATACGATGAATGATTGTGCAATAATAAATGAGAGGAGTAGAGAAAGAGGGGAAATAGATACGATGAATGATTGTAAATGCATTCTGATGATGCTAAAATTTTAGACTTGTAAAACAATGTGTATGAGCCCGCAAGAAATTCAAGAAAATTCTAAGTGTGGAATGATGTGTACCAAGAGATGAACATGGTTCCAAAAACTTAGACATGGTTTCAAGACATGGAATGGTTACATGAGAGTAATCATGGTTCCAAGAATTCTTTATTCCAAGAAAAAATAGCTTTTTCCGCATATTGAAGAAGCGATTTTTGGGCATTTAGACATAAACATGTATATCCTAGGAATATGAACACGGATTTCGAATCCGTGAAATGCGTGATGAAGCTGAGGCTAAGGGATACACAATGAATTTGTATTTTTCAAAAAAATTATTGTTCTTATATCAATTTTTTATTTATTCCACGAGAGGGAAAATATGATTGACCAATTTTTGGTCAAACAATTCTAGCTGGGTTTTCTCCCATATTAGGTTTCATAGGATATATTTTGTCTTTGTTTGTGTGTGGATGGTGTGTTATTTTTTTTATTCCTTTCATTTTTTTATTTTAATTATTTCATAAATTCAAGAAAATTAGTAATTAATTAATCTAGGATCTAAGGAAAACTAGTTTGTGTAGTCCAAGATTTCAAAATATTATAAGATGTATAGTGACAAATTTTTCCAGTGGAATATCCATAGTATTTTACATATCACTAAAAGTCAGGGGTGGCCAAATAGTCAAATTCTCAGAGATAAGTGACTAGAGGGGAGTTGGCTCCAAATGGTTTTGAAATTAGCTCAAATCCACATAAAAGAAGAAATAATGGATTTCTTCCCCAATGGAGCCACCATTATATTGTGGGTTATTTCATGCTAACAAGTATGAAACAACTTCCGCCAATAGGTTGGAACTATTAGTGAAAAAAAAAATGTTTTTAGGAAACTTAATGAGGGTGCTTGAGACACTATAACCTCTTTCCTCTAATATGGAATGATTAAAAGTATGAAATAAGAGAAAAGTAAAATCTTGTTAAAGTCACTTTCTATGTAGCTTATTGATGATATAGAAATATAAGAGGGAACCTTCACACTGAAACCTCCTCTTTGGTCTTGCACAAGATATCACCATAACAAACAACACTGGAAAGTTTTCTACAATATTAATAGGTTATAAATCAATCTAATGGAAAGATAAAACAACCAATGCAAAGCATGTTTTTTATGGGGGGAAGAGAACCAAAAAGGTATATTGATAACTATATAGGAAGACATTTACAAAAAATTAAGAACAATGTCACTTAGGATTGGTCATGAAGACAACCTTTAAGCTTCCTCTTGGTAAATATATAGGATGAAATTTACAAAAAAATAATAACAATGTCACCTAAGGGTATTCATGAATATGAGCTTCAATCTTCCTCTTCGAGTGGGTACTATTTGGTTTTAGGATTTCTCTCAAAACTAGAGCAACAACTGAAAGATGATTTCTTTTGAGTGATGGAAGATGAGATTCAATGTCGATACTAGATAAAATCAATGAATCTGAAACTTAGTAAAGGATTGAATCCATGATTATACTTGTGCAACATAACATTACATTCATTGAACTCTTGGAACTCTTGAGAGATCCATGTATTTATAGGTTTTCTTTAGAGAATTCCATGCATGAAAACTAAATATTCTTCCCTATTTAAGCCATGGAATTCCCTCATATTAATTACTTTAACACAAGTAGTGAATGCAAGCTTTCTAGCCTTTTTCCATCTTTGAGCATGTCAATGAAAATTTTAAGGATTCATGCTTATCTTAAAGCATAGAACCCTTGGTGAATCTTACTAATTCCTAAAATGCTAAATACAACATGTTTGGTGATATTTTTCTAAAAATATTCAAACTTCTAAAGATTTTGTATAGTTTTAAAAAACAATTGGTGTTTTTTTAAAGTAAAATAACTTTAACCTTTACAACTTAGGAAAATCATATTTGAAAAAAGGAAATTTATGAATAATTTTTATAATAGAAAATTATCTAAATGGTGAGATTTAGCCCATAAAATTCTCCCCAGAGTGTGTGTGGAAACTTCCAGATCATGTGGTGCGCTAGTGACATACAAGAAGACTACATGAGTATCAAAGGATTAATTTTGTAGGCTGTGAAACATAAATAATGAAGGGTTTGTGCAACTATGATTTTATCCAACTACGTGATTGGACTTTGGTTCTCCATATATATCTCAATTATTTTTGTGATATATTACTTCATTGACTTCAACCTACTAATTTGCAACTATAAATGATGTTTTTTTATAAAAATCCTTCATCTGCACAAGTGGATGAAAAAGGTGTGATAATGATGCCCAAACCTCATTAATAAAATAACACCTCTAGAAAACATGATCAATATCTTTGTTTTTTAGAATAGTTGTATTTTACATCTATGAAGTTCATTTTATGAGTCCTATGTTTAGTTACTTTATGAGTCTTGTTACTTTAGGAGAGAAAATTGTTTATAACGATGTGATGGTAGTCCACGACCAATTGGATTTTAATTTTCTCCTTGGGCAAGACTATGTTTATGTTATGAAGAATCTTGTGTCCACCCTCTTTCGAATGATGTGCTTCCCTCACAATGGAAACATAGTGACCATAGAGAATATTTCATTCATTGTCCCTCATACAATGTTCAACCATCCGACTTCCCTAAATGTTCCTTACATGCCAGTGACATCTACCCCACTGCAGGTCAATTATGTGGCAACCTATCCCATGCATTCAACTCCGAATGCGAAGGAATCTCTCCCTTCTTCAGATTTAGATCTGGTGGTTGACATGGTGATGTCTTCGATAGGGATATTATATCCTTATCTCCCTACCCTTATCATGACCCTCGACATATATTCCTTCTAGAGTGTGGTTCTACCATCTAGTGAATATCTCTTAGAATCCATGATTGAGGTTTTTCCCCTGACATGTATTCCTTCCAAAGAATTTTCATCTTGGAAGCCATGATCAAGTAGAGCTCTTTGATCATAGTTTATTTTTTGATTTCAAGTTCATTAAAAAATGAAACCAGGTTCAAGCAAAGTTCTCGATTATGTGTCAAGCTCATTAAAAATGAAACAAAAGGCCTCAAGCATAGTTTGTCTAGTTTCAAGCTTGTGTAAAAATGAAACCTCCTTGCGAGCATAGTTTTCTTCTCTTTGAAAAGCTCACTAAAAAATGAAACAAAGGTATGGGAATTGAACCCATAGGTCATGAGAAAATTTATTTTCCTGTGTAAAGCTCGTTAAAAAATGAAACAACCGCCTCTCCCATTGAGTCTAGTATTTTTCTAGATATCGTAAATATTTAGTCGAGTCTTTCGTCAGATCTCTTAAATGTTGAGTCGAGTCTTTCAGTACTAATCTCGTAAACCTTCATTTCATCCACCTGTGTCAGTTGATCCTCTTTCTTCCCTTGGTGAACATTTTCCTATTAGTAACTAGGAGTCTATTGGGTATAAAAATTGGCATTAGGATAAGAGTTGGTGGATGAAACAAAGCTTGGGGGGTCAGATCTCCAGTCTCTAGACATAATTTTGGATCAAATCCACTAGCTTCCATCACGTAGATGGGGGGAAATTACCAACTATCCATGGGTTCTATTCAAAACCTTTGGACATTATGTTGGGAAGTTTTGATCTCGGTCTTTGTTCTTTCTTGCGCTAGTTAATACATGAGAATAGGTTACTGAGTACACTTTAATATCTTTTTTGGATGATCCAGGTGAATATTGGTGGCCACATACCTATTCCAACTAACTCCTCTTGTTCATTTTTAGTTCAACATGTTCGTCTGTACTCCTTTTTAATTGTGGGTTCTATACTTATGGGGTTGTCTGAAGCCCTACACATCTTCCAAGTGGATATTGGTGGTCTCTCACCTAATCCAATTGGATTATTTTGTATGTTTTCATGTCACCACATATTGTTGTACTTCCAAGGTCATTTTGGAGCCCTAAACAGTGTATTTTTGGCTCGCTACAGTCAACATATAGACGAATTTAGAGTCTGACGACGTATTGTGTAGTTCTCTAAAATACCTTTCCAACATGCTATCATGCGCATAAAATGGAGTTCGTATGAAAACATTATGACCACATGAAGTTGAGGTACCAACTTACCCATAGGGGCCCACATGAGTTTTGGAATTTCACCTCCGAGGGCTAGGTTTTTGGATGTCTAGGGTTTTGGAATTCATGAATAATATCAAAAAGGCCTCTAGAGCCTCATTGTAATCATTATGCTCAGATATATTCATGTAGCAGACACATCTCTTCTCAGAGATAAATACCTGCATTTGAACAAGTGCTTTAGTTCTGCATTTTTATAGTTTCATCCTATTTCATTTATTCAATAGAAGATATTGTTCACTGGATATCTGTGTTGTTCTTCATATCTCTATGTTTATTGTATTCATTCTGTTAATCATTTCATTCTTCTCCTAAATACGGATCATTGGTATCAGAGTGGTCTTCTCTTCATTTATTTTTCTTCGTGCATGTCCCCAACAATATCTAGGTACAAGAAATCAGGACTCGAACCATTTGCGTCGTTGCAAGATCAGTCGTGTCGAGCCCGACAACAACCGATGGCGGACAAAAATAAATATGATGGAATCACAGGAGATCATATTAAAAATTTTCTCGAGGAAGCCCTCACATGACAAAGGAACAAAATGATGGAAAACTTTGCGTACATTCTTCTACGACTGCCCACAGGAGAAGCATCTTCATCAAGCATCCATGCAACCCCCTTCAAGGTATAGGTAAATTTTTATATTCCATTATTTGAAGGATTGATAGATGTGGATGTTGTAGATAAATGGTTGAATATGCTCAAAGGTTATTTCTCAGTCCACAATTTTCTGATAGGTAAAATATTACTTTTTCACTCCTCAAGGCCATCCCCCATGTTAAGGACTGGTGGGATACTTACTCTGAGCAAAGGGCCGTAGAGGAATTTACAATATTTGTGGTTTCCCCTACATGGGATTCCTTCCAGGAAACCATTGTTAATGGATAAATCAGTGAATGTGGACATAAACTAATCTCCCTAGATGCACCTGGATCTAGAACAAAACAAGATAGGACATGAAGCTTCCCCTAAGTTACTATAATTGAATTTACTACTAAATAAGGAATGGATTACATACCTTTAGATATCGCTTCCTTATATCTTTGTTGTCCCTGCTTCCCTCTGGTGATCTTGTGAGATCATATCTACAATGACACAAACCAACCAAAGTGAAAGCAACAATAATAGATTCAATGAAAACCTAAACATGTGATCAAGGAGTCATGTAATAAAATGCTAATGATTTTATGGGAAGGAAACATGTCACCATATTATATTAAGTAAAAGTGGAAGATACAACCAAATTTCCTTGATGTCACAAGTTCCCTTTTAGTGGTCCTTTGTTCCAACACACACATACACTTTCTCTGAATTTGTATGAATATAGTCCACAAAATCTTGATGGACAAATTAAGGCCTCAAGCATCAGTTGTAACAAGATCCTTCACACAGTCTTCAGCCTATTCTTTTAGCAATTCTTTTCTCAATATTGTTTAACCTTTTCCATGAGAAATCCATCATTATATAGGAGAAGGTGAAGTGTTTAAAAGGATGAGGATGATCCCACCAAATCAGAGAAGCCGGTAGGATCACAACCATACGAATGCCACCTCCCATTCTAGAAGATTATCCTTCTAGAAACTTCATGAACTTCTTCATTTCCTTATCTTCAAACACTGCCACACCATGCCTATATAGAAGCTTGCAGAAACCCTCTGAGACAGGTATAGAGAAGCCTGCGAAAATCAAGGATTTTCGCACTGTGTACCACTGTCAACCTGCAACGTCATTCTAAAAACATGCCTTGTAGGGGAAGAACTTAGTCATTTTCCTCATGTAAAAGATTGTTTTGAGAGCCTGAACACATGCTTGTGGAGTCATCATCAAAGTGACCAAAATAATGTGTAATAGAATTCCCCCCAAAGTATGAGGTCGAAACTCATGACATCTGAAATACTTTGTAAAATGCGTGTGTGTGTTGGGAACAAGGAGTGCACCAATCAAGAACCTGCAAACAATCAAGCATCTGTGCAATATTATACCATTTCTGAGGTAGGAATTCCAATGCTTAGACTACAAATAATTTGAATCATAAATGCCAGTCATGACCACCAATTATACACTATGGATCCATGTCATCAAGACGATACATAGCCACCAAGAATACATTGTGAATGTATGTGTTAACAAACTTGAAATCAGGACATAACCACGGGACACACAAAGTGTATCTATGTGTCAATACAAATCATAAATACTCCATCGCAAACTGGACCAAAATGAGGAGATCCAGGGTCTTCAATCTTGTCATCTGTAAGTATGAATCTAACCATGCGATTACAGTTGCTGAAGTCGAACATGGTAGAAACCACTTGATTACCAGGTCATTGATGGAAATCGTTAACAAGTTCTAGGGAAATCACCATTGATGTCAATGACTCCCAAGGTACTTTAGTAAAATCCAACAAATGTGAATAAATGAGATGAAGTCGAACACTTGAGGGAATATTCCAATCAGGGACCAATGATGTGAATCCACTTTCAAAAGAAAAGAAACCCGCAATTGAGACATGCAGGCTCTAAGGTACTAAATGATTTCTAAGTCTTGTTCCTGGATGATGAGTTGAAGTCGAAAGGAAAAGACTCATCATAGGAGGCCCTTGATGTATCCCCCATCAATGAAATGAAAAAAGTAACAAATTTAGGGTAGATCAAAGTGTGAAAATGATTTGAAACTGAAACAGGGAAGGCCGACATGGTAGGAATTGACAATTGTAGATGGACGACTCGATAGAGGGCTTGTTTGGACTTCTCCTAAACATATAAATGAAACGATGATGGTATTAGCAGCATTGACTCAAGGACGACCCAAGATATAAACTTGTAGAAGGTTAGACGAGAGGAAAATGGATTTCCCAACCTAGATTTAAAAGATGAAAGGGGGTGTCTTTTGTGGGTGGAAAATCCCTTCTACGGACTAGCACTAATGGTTTTATCATGCATACAGAAATGACCTAAAGATTCTTACTTTTTACCATCATCCCATGCCTAAACCCCCATTACTCATATGTAAATACAAGGCTTAAGAGATTAAGTTGATGTACCTTATTTTTCATGTTTGATGTGGATCCCTTTTCGCGCTTGGTCGTTCCTTGACTGCAACTCTCCTCCCAATGCTGACCTGCATTCACTAAAGACAAACAAAGAACTCCACATGCATTTGATCTATGAACTAATGGGTTAGAGATTTAATCAATCATACAATCAATATTCTAATAATGACAATCTCATATGGCGGGACAGGAAAATAAATTATTTTATTAACTTCACAATGATACCTTACAATGATAAAGTCGACTACTGCTCCTCGATCCTGGTCCTGGGCTCTTCTTCCACTGTCATCCAACTTCTTTTCTCTATACTTCTCTTTGCACAAGGATGGCTAAATTTTGGGACAAAGGGAATGCTTAATCGGGTATAGTTTCTTTACTATGATTCTCCTCCTTTCAAATGGGACCCCTACCCATTCTTTTATAGGTTAGAAGGAGTTAGGTATTTGGTCGAATGACTGGCTATGCATAGCCGAAAGTTTTAGTTAACTTACCCAAAGTTGTGTGTTCCACCAACAACTTTCCTTTTTTCATGCTTTTGTAGGTAAACATGGGTTGTCTTGGGTCAGCTCACGTGTACACGTGTATAGTAATGGAGCAGGGCACGTGGGCCTTTATAAAAGGGGTTTTTAAGAAGAGTTGTTTAGTAGTGTTTTGGAAAAGAAGGAATATGAGATGGCCTGATGCCAGGTAAGCATGTTTGGTGAAAATTAGGGTTATAACAGGTGTCCCCTAATGTGTGAGGTAAGAAGAGCATCTGATGGCCAAAATACATTAACAATCTTCACCAACGTTCCAAACAAGTGAGCCCAGGGACCAGAAATCGAGAGGTGCCTTCTGCAAAATAATAATTGTCTCACCGATGCGGGTATACGCATGCTTGAGATGAAATAAAATCATGGCTACCAATCAAATACATTGTATATCCATGTCATATAACTATATAAAGTGTATCTGCGAGCAATACACATCGAAGCTAGATCTAGAAATAAAAAATATATACATGTAGAGTATCCATCTTCTAGAAGCTGATAAGGCCTAATGACTGGAGATGAGGTCTTCAAAGATCGAGAGACAACTTCAAAATATTCAAAACTTGGGTAGGAGTGTAATATGAGTGTACAACTTCACTACCCAGAGGTCTTGGACAGCTCGTCGGTCATGGACTAGAGAATCTTGATGATCAAACCGAAGGCTTCATTGATTTCGAACAAAGACTTGATTGGACTTTGAGGATGGTCAGGCATGAGGGAAATAGACAAACTGCAGAGGGGCCGACTCAGGCTTGGTAGAACTTCCCTTGGGAAATAGCACGACAAATGATGAGACTCAAGCAACATGGAATTTGACATAAGTTCATGATGTAGGAGGCAACACAAACTCTCCATATGTTTGGAAGAATAACCAAACGAAGGAGGACACAACTCTATGTAGCGAGAACATCCTCCTAAGGTCATATTAAATCCCATAGCTTGGTGAACAAACGGAACGATGTGCTTTATCCAAGGGTGAGTCATTGTGCTTCCAAATAAAAAGAAAATACTTTTCCCTTCCTCTTTTTTGGATATATTTGATTTTTTTTTTTTTTCAATAATGTTGGAAAGCTTGAAAAAAGAATAAAATAATTCTACATTACAAAGGAGGATTGAGTGTCACAAACATACTAGTTCCAAGTGCACGGAACACAGGGATTCTCATGGCAAAGGGACATATGCAAGAAAAGGACACTCGGGAAAAATCCGCCAGGGGCCAAAAGTGTCAAGACGCAGAGGCAAAGTGCTACAGGGCTTGTGTATAAGGCATGATTCATATGGTTCAGTTGAGAGCAACATGGAGTCAGCATTAGGCCAAAGATGCGGGTATGAAAATGCGATTAATAAAACACACAATGGTAACTGCCTTCGATGTAATTTTAACGAGCCCAGAGAAGGTAAGCTCGGTGGTTTTTCATATTTAGAGAGTCTGAAAAACGTAAAAGGAGACTCCAATGGGGTACCTTTTTCAAAGGTAGTCTAGTCGGTTTGAAAAAGGGGTAAACTAGCATTAACAAGATGTCTATTCAAAACCATTTTAACGAGTGTGATAAAGACAAGATTACTCGGCCATTTTTTAATTTTTAAGGAGCCTGAAAAAATATTAACTATGGACTCTGTCAAGAATGTTCTTTTGGACCATTTTAACGAGTGTGAAAGAACAAGGTCACTCGACGATCTTTTCAATTTTAGAGAGTCTGAAAAGAGCTTAACTATGGACTCTGTGGGGGTTCCTTTTTCGTAAATTTACTCCCTCGGGCCTGAAAAAGGGGTAAAATTATACCTGAGGGTACTCTTCTAGGGACCCGAAGCCTCTAGAGTATACCTTTGTTCATACAGTTGACCGTACGGACCGAAAAAGGGGTAAACTACCACCGGATAGATGTGACTTCAAATTTCAGTTTAACGAGCGTGAAAGGCCACAAGATCACTCAACAATCTTTTCATGTTTAGAGGGTCTGAAAAGGGATTAAAAGAAGACCCGTGGGGGCTACGACTCATGTATGAAACAAGTTCAGGTAGAGCCCACTACTAGGCTTAGACAAAGAGTCTCTTCGATAGTCAACTTGGAAAGTCTCCCAAAAGGGAAGAAAACACAAACCACGGTGTAAGTCCTCCCTCGGTATAGAAACTGTAGTCATGGCTTCAAGGATAACCTCATCTGAAGGCAATTCAAAATCCTAGAAATCACGCAAATGAGGTTCGACAGTCCCAAAGGGTGAAGTAAACTGACCATACTCCATATGATGATGGAGTTTATGGCCAGGACTGGCAGAGTCTATCAGTGAAGAATCACAAGCATGAGGGCTTGAGGATCTACAAACAACGAGATCAAACTCGGAAGGATACTCAAGCCTACTTGGACCAAGAGGGGGAAACAAGGGATCCCATGCCCCCATTGGATAAACCAATGGATCAATTGCTAAGACCAAGTCTCGGGAAGGCCAACATGATTTCACAAGTTCCTGCTCAGAAGCAATTGAACAATGAGGATAAGATGCCACATAATTAACTCGTGGCTACATGAATGCTAGGAACATATAAATGGGAAGTCTGAAATAATGTCGAATTAGTATGGTGATTATCAGATGCCAGCTGGTCAATAGTGAAAATGCTTCCATTGTGAGGGAAATGCATCACCCAGAAGAGCATAGACATCACAACATTCATAGCATATACATAATCATGTCCGAGAAGCATATTGAAATCTAACGGGCCTTCCACCACTATAACGTCAACAAGGACAATATTCCCACCTAAAGATATAGGTAATTGAGGAAGAACCCCCAAATATTCACTAGGTCGTATGTCAAAGGCCAACAACTCATGTGAAGCAGACAAAATCTTGGGAGAACCCAAGACTTTCCAAACCGGGGAGGATAAAATACTTGCAGAGGCTCCTTCATCCACAATACATCGATAAATGTTTGTTGAATTAACTTCAAACCTTATTTGAAAGGGTGCGGAGGAAGGAAGACGAGGCTCAACAAGGTCATTCCAATCAAAGGAAACCATCCTAGGGCTTGGGGGGGGTGTTCTTGGAGCGAGTGAAATGCCCCCTTGTTCTAAAAATATTGAACCGTAAATGCTAAAAACATAGTTGGTAGACATGTCACTCCTCAACAGAAGAGTGGGATCATCCGATGACTACATTGACATGACCACTTTCGCAACCAATGGCTGAATAGGTTACGAGACTACTTGGTCTAAAGGCACCTCACCCCCCAAAAGAGGAGTGGGATCAGTCGATGACTGCATCAACATGATCACTCTCTCAGCCAATGGTTGCATAGGCTGAGTGACTACATGGTCTAAAGGCACCTCACCCCCCAAAAGAGGAGTGGGATTATCCGATGACTGCATCGTCATGATCACTTTCTCAACCAATGGTTGAATAGGCTGAGAGAGTACAAGGTCTAAAGGCACCTCAACCCTCAAAAGAGGAGTGGGATCAGTCGATGACTGCATCGACATGATCACTTTCTCAACCAATGGTTGAATATGCTAAGAGAAAACCTGAGGAGACTCAGAATCATAAGAGCTTGCAGATAGGGACCACAATCTTTGTACCTCTTGAATGCCAGGCCACATATGAGTAAGGTGATCTCCCTTACAAATATTACAAGGGAACTTAGGCTTACGTCCTATCCATATAGGTTTCTCAACAGAATCGATGCCCCTAACATTACTAGCAGTGGTTGGTTTCACATCTCCAACATGACTTGCAGAGGCTGGTGATGGGTTGATAACTTGACTTGTCGAGGCTACAGACCTATTACCAATATGACTAGCATTGACTGGACTCTTTCCCCCAGCATGACTTGCAGAGGGTGGGTGTGTGACCCCAACATAACTTGCAGAGGTTGGGTGATGGTCTTCAACRTGACTTGCAGAGGTTGTCGACCTATCTCCAACATGACTCGCAGAGGTTGGTGATTTCTTCTTCCTATTCTTCCTCTTTCTATTTCGTTTAGACTTCTAGTTAATAGTAACTATACTTTCACCAGAGGCAAGAGAAGGAGGAGGAGAAGACTTTGTTGACGAAGAAACATCAATAGGGTGCCCATGACATAAAGTTCTTAACTAATAAGCATCAAGAGAATTTGGGACATTTGGCATGGTACCCAACCAAACTGGTAATCCCACATTCAACCCAGGAATGTACAAAGTGGCCATCAAAGTGACACCAATGTTTCCAAAGAAAGGAAAAGAACAAGAATCCCCTTGCGAGGGGGTTCCTTGGTTGGTATTGTCAGGAAATTTAGCCATGAATATATTATGTAGAGGTTCTCCCCTTGCGGGATCGTTCAAATCCGTAAAAGTCTCACACATTGACTCTGAAGAACCAGTGTTATCAAAACAATGCCTATAAAGAGGTGGCTCCACATTTCTAAGAAGAAGACTGAAAATTCCTCACGACTGGTGGAGTGGGTGGTCTACCACCCTAGGTCAGAGCCCTAAATCCATGACTGACTAACTCAATATGCAAAACTAGGGAGCACAGAGCACACACTAAAAGTTCCTAAACGCAAATCAATCAAACGACTAACTAGTTGGAAGAACAATTGCACCAACCAACACTAGAGAAACTTACTGGTGCAAGTGAAACTCGGAAACGGAAGCAACCTCCAAGTATACTCTACAAAGCATGGCCCGATTTTTGTCCTAGGTATCGCGGTATACCCCCACGGTCACCTGTGTATGTCACTAGAAATATAGGAAACTAGGTTGCCACCGTGCGAACAGTCACCAGGCGGGTACAGTCGACAGTCGGGTAGACCACAATGAGCAGGGTATCAAGCCCAAAACCTACCAAGGGTATCGAAATCAAGTGGTCTGGAAGACAAATGAGGACCTTGAACGGATTAGAGACCCACGAAGCTCTGTGGCAAATGAAATCGACGGACTCCCAAGAAAATCCCTCTATATGTGTTCTCCACTACGATTGGTCTGGCTTTGGAGGGGTTATCTCCGCTACCTTTCCGCACGCGACCTTGTGTTTAGCCCCTGTGTTAGAGGGGGGTCTTGGATAACTTTCATGATACTGGACTTATACACTCCTTAGCACAGATTCGTATGTTTTTTTTATAGCCTTGAAGAGTTTTCTCTCCAACCTAAATCAAGGCTCTAGCCTAATCTAGTTGATGGACCCTACAAACATAAATTCTAGTAAATTTTAATTAGCATTCTTTTTACTGGCTTGATTTACTCAAAAAGGGTATGGTAGTGCAACTGATGTTGTTAAGACTCTTGCGAAAAATGATGAAACTTATATGAACACTGGCAAAGAATGATTATATTTCTTATTTTTTTGTATTTTTAAATGCTTTTAAAATTAGAAGAAAACACAACACTATGCTAATTTCTTTTTCTTTTTCAAAAAACAATACAAATCAAATGCCAGGAAAGAAAGAGATGTAACAAACTAAGTGTTTGTTTTATATTTTCTTCCAATCAAAGAAGAAATAACAAAATATTCTAAAAGAAACTGATGAATGCACGATTCATGGCCCCCCCTTGGCCATGAGGGGTAATGTTTTTTTTAAATGAAACTCATTTTTCTTAAACTTTCAAGCTAAAAATAAGTTAAAAAAGATAGGAAACACAAGAAATATTATAAATGAAAAAAAAATCTATAATAAAGTCCAAACCTAGGCTAAGTTGTTATGACAGAGACCGAGAACCCTGAGAGATACAACTCTTGACAAGGAAAAGGTTGACTTCCTCTCCTTAAACAAAACTTTTCTCAAGAGGGAAGCTGCTGACAGTTCAATAGCCAGCGTGTGCACGCGAGCTGTGTAAGGTCAGAGCATGTGTACACACATGCAGACCTTATGTAGGTCGCATGTACCTCTACAAATCTTTAATAATGAAAAGAAAAGCAATCAAGCACTGGCAAAGACTACTATTATTGAGAACCATAATCTCTTGAAGACTCAGAAACTTACTTTGTCAAAAAAGAAAAAACAATTCAAGTAAAATTTCATAGAACAAAACCAATCTGAGGTGGTATCTAAGATACAAAATGAAAAAACAGAGACCAAAATGAGATCCAGAAAATCCCTGAGAAGGATCACTTCTAACAGGGGAGAGGATGACTGCCTCTCTAAAAAAATAATTATGGAATCATACACGCGACTGACACTTCTTAAGCTAGCGTGTACATGCGGGTTGTGGGAAGGTAGGTCATGGGTACACACGTTCAGAACTTATACAGGCCACGTGTACCTCTGTGGGTCTCGAAACAAATGCATTCAAGCAAAGAAACAGAGATAACTGGTATGGAAGACCAGAAACTCTGCAAGCTCAAACTTTTGCAAAAACTTTAAAAACAATGAATGAAACCAGTTTTTAAAAATACCCAAGAAAAAACATTCCCATAAACCCTAGAGATCCCCAGTATGGTCCCCAATTCTGTTGTGGGTGGGAAATCCTTCCTATGGACTAGCACTAAGGGTTTTATCATTCATGCATAAATGACCTAAAGATTCTTACTTTTTACCATCATCCCATGCCTAAACACCCATTACTCATATGTAAATACAAGGCTCAAGAGATTAAGTTGACGTACCTTATTTTTCATGTTTGATGTCGACCCTTTTTGTGCTTGGTCGTTCTTTGACTGTAACTCTCCTCCCAATTCTAATCTACATTCACTAAAGACAAACAAAGAACTCCACATGCATTTGATCTATGAACTAATGGGTTAGAGATTTAATCAATCATACAATCAATATTCCAATAATGACAATCTCATATGGCAGGATGGGAAAAGCAATTATTTTATTAACTTCACAATGATACCTTACAATGATAAAGTCGGCTACTATTCCTCGATCCTAGTCTTAGGCTCTTCTTCCACTGTCTTCCAACTTTTTTGCTCTATACTTCTCTTTGCAAAAGGATGGCTAAAGGTTGGGACAAAGGGAATTATTAATCGGGTATAGTTTCTTTACTATGATTCTCCTCCTTTCAAATGGGACCTCTACCCCTTATTTTATAGGTTAGAAGGAGCTAGGTATTTGGTCGAATGACCGGCTATGCATGGCCAATAGTTTTAGTTAACTTACCCAAAGCTGTGTGTTCTATCAACAACTTTCCTTTTTTCGTGCTTTTGTAGGTACACGTGGGTTGTCCTGGGTCAGCTCGCATGTACATGCATGCAGTAATGGAGCAGGGCGTGTGGGCCTTTATAAAAGGGGTTTTTAAGAAGAGTTGTTCAGTAGTGTTTTGGAAAAGAAGGAATATGAGATGGCCTGATGCTAGGTAAGAATGTCTGGTGCGAATTAGGGTTATAACAGTGTCATGTTCAATAGCAACTATTACTACCACTAACACAAATACAGAGACACATTTCTTTCTCAAAATTTACCCCACCATTTATGGAGAATACCTTTTATTTTCGTACAAGATTGAGGAGGATAACATATGCTTGTTGATGTAAGTGTAAATGTGTTAAACCTACACAAAATAGATCTAGCTAGAAAATACTACACACATTTGCAGAGAGAAATTGAGAAAGAAGAAGCAAGAGAGAAAGAATGGAAGAATTCTCATTAACCATATTCCACACTCAAAGAGTGAATAATTTACAATATATATAGGATAAATGAGTAACTGATGAGCCATAGTGGTGGTCTAGATTGATCTAGACACACACCAACAGTTACAAGAGTAAATTGTCACCTAGTCTAGTCTCTCAGGAAGTTACGGGAGTGAACTGCCACCTAGTTGAGTTAACTAGTCAAATAGTATTCAATTAACTGACTGAACAAAGAGTAGTGAGTTGGTGATGATCCCAATGTTGCATGGTGAGAAAATCAATGCAACATCTAAACTCAACTCAACTAGTCAAACCGAGGTGTCAACTGAAAGAGAATATTCTCCAAGTGGAATATTCTCCCTTAAAATATAGGAGACTGGATAATGACTAATTATGACTAATAAACAAGGAATAACCTTAGGAAAAATAAATCCTAAGTGTGTGTGAAGTAACTCCAACACCCCCCTGAACATCACTATGGTGAAAATAAAGAATGGGTCCTGGCTACGAGTCCATCTTAGGTACCCAAATACAAATAAATGAGGAAAGAGGGAAAACCACATGGGAACCTTCCCCCCCACCCCCCCCTCAAATTACAATGCTTAAAATAAAAAAATGATAAGGAACAAAAGGTAGTTTCTAAGAAACCATGTCCTTCACTCCAAGAAGACCTCACAACTGTGCAAGTTTGTGCTCTTTGAATATTTTGTTGAAGATGTAGATGTCTGCACAGATCTGATGAAGTATATGCATCATTGATATTTCCACACATATCCACTTTATCTTCTTGTAATGTATAATATCCAAATAAATTTTGGATGAAATTTTGAAAATCATGTGGCCGTTTCCAAAAAAATGCTGAAATTTGGTTGATTTTAAAATGATCATAACTTCACTTTCTAGACTCCTTTTCGAACGATTTGTTTTTTGAAATTGGATATTTTCCCGAGAGGAATTCAAATATCCAATCGGTTTCTACAAATTTGGCTCAGAAAATATCAGAATGGCGTCTGATGTGTGTGGCTCCCTTTTTGTCTCCTGAGATGCATGCATGGTGCATGCAAAAGTGTTTGCATGTGACTCTTGAGATGCATGCCATATATATTCCACATGAATTTCAGAAAACAAATCTAAAATGGAGAAGACATAATCTTCAATTAATGGAATACAAATTTATGCAAAAACCTTTGTAGAAGACTCTTCATAATAAGAGGCTTGATCTTTTGATGGCTTCTCTTCTAGCTCTATCTATTCGACCTCCTGCATGAAATATTCACAATATTCTTTATTCCCAAATAGAACCTCCAATCTGGTCTATAATTCATTTGGAGTTAATCCTTGTGATTCTTCATATACTTGATGGAAAAATTCGGGAGAAACAGACATGCCGATACTTCCTATGGCCATATCTTGCCTATTGAGAAAGTCACTTTTCTCATCGATAGAATCAGGCTCTACTTCCATTTCCATAGTTATTTGGTATAATCCTCTACCTCTGAGAAGAAGTAGAATCTTTAGCTTCCATTACAAATATTTATGAGGCATGAGAAGTATTTTCGGTGAATAATCCATCTTTTGTTGTGTTCAATCTTTTGTACCTGTAAAAATAATTTGGTGTATATTTCTCCTAGGAGTTCGTCATCTATTATACCATGTAAATGTGTTGAACCTGCACAAAATAGATCTATCTAGAAAATACTACACACAGTTGCAGAGAGAAATTGAGAAAGAAGAAGCAAGAGAGAAAGAATGGAAGAATTCTCATTAACCATATTCCATACTCAAGGAGTGAATAATTTACAATATATATAGGATAAATGAGTAACTAATGAGCCATAGTGGTGGTCTATATTGATATGGACACACACCAACAGTTACAAGAGTAAACTGCCACCTAGTCTAGTCTCTCTGGCAGTTACGGGAGTGAACTGCCACCTAGTTGAGTTAACTAGTCAACTAGTATTCAGTTAACTGATTGAACAAAGAGTAGTGAGTTGGTGATGATCCCAATGTTGCATGGTGACAAAACCAATGCAACATATTAACTCAACTCAACTAGTCAAACTGAAGTGTCAACTGAAAGAGAATATTCTCTGGGTGGAATATTCTCCCCTAAAATATAGGAGACTGGATAATGACTAATAAACAAGGAATAACCTTAGGAAAAATAAATCCTAGGTGTGTGTGAAGTAACTCCAATAGTAAGCTCATCCTTCGGATGAGCCCCTCGGAGTATGTTTAATGAACCCTAAGAAGGAGTGGTTCGGTTCCATATGGGTCTTTTGATGTTTGTTTAATGAGTCCAAAGATAGAAAACTTGGGGGTTTTTCATGTTTTGAGAGTCTAGAAAATACTTAAAGAGAACTCTCCCAGTTCCTTTTTCATAAAGCAGTTTGAAGGGACCAAAAAAGTGATCAACTATCACCCATCAAACATTTTCTTCAAATACTTTTACGAGTGTGAAAAGAACAAGGTCGCTCAACAATCTTTTCATTTTTATGGAGCGTGAAAAGAGATTAAAGGATACTCCATGGGTTCGCTTTTCGTGTTACCATGGTGAGTACGAAAAGACGACAAAAGTATACTCGGTTGTGTTCTCATCGATTTTTGAGCACGAGAACGAACAAAGACTAGGCTCAAGGTTTTTCTGAAAAAACCCTAAAAATTACTTGTACATGAAAAATATAAAAACAAATCACGAAAAATATCCATATTTCATTGTTCAGGATTCCAATTCTTCTATCTACAAGAACACAAAAGACTCATGAGACCATTAGACCCTTTAGGTGTTGGATAAAAAGCATATAAATAATATAAATTATTAAAAGAAAAAGTAAAAAGTGAAATAAATAGGAGTAAAAACTCTTTTTACCATTTCATTTGCATTTTTCCTAAAACTTGCTTGGAAACCTTGTTTCTACCTCATACTTCGGTTGTCGATTGCGAGAGGCATGGGTGACCATTCATCGAATGGATTCCCTCAAAATGGTAATCTCTTCATCCTCTTTCTTTTCATCGGATTAAATTTCATTTTCATCGGTTAATAATGGCCTTTTGAGTTACATTTTTGGTCGGTAGGCACGCGTTGGGGCCATCATAGGTGACCAGTATCGAGACCTGCAGAAATCAATGATTTCCATAGGTTACCTATGGCTCACCTATGAAAACCCCGCACTATGTAAAATCTCTTCCTGCGGCGGCCGAAAACCAAAAATTCTGTATGCGTTTTAGCCAATAGAAATTTCCCAAATCAACAAATGAGGATGTTAACTCCCTTTTATTGTCCCAATGTAGGTATTTGATCATCAAAATGATGGAGTGGAGGGAGAGGGAGCATGAATATGATGACCATGATGCTTTGAATGACCTGGGCACTGTGAATTCCCTCCGACAATGTGGTTTACTAAAAAAATTTAAAATCCAGGGCATGAGATCCCAACTGAGGCTACTGGAGTATCTGGTCCACGTGTGGGATGTGGATCAACAAGTGTTTCATGTGCGTGCCCACGTACTATCCTTAGATATCAAAGATATATATTTCTTCATGGGGTTATCTCATCATGGATCTCGTGTGACATTGATAGGAGGTAGAGGTGGTGGTCTACCAATGAGTGAGTATCTTCATCGATACTATGATCCTGGGGCAGAGAGACGCAAGGGAAAAGTTGCCATCAGAGGTGTCTGGGACTTACCCCTATGGACCATTCTTTCTAACATTGCACGTATGGTGGGGAGTGCATCTTCTCACATGGATCTTCAAAGATATTTTCAATATGTCGTGGAGTGCATGGAACCTAGGATGTTCAACTGGAGCGACAGAGTCCTTCGCATCATGAAGAATCAGCTAACAAAATGTAGAAAAGGGAACCTAAAACAATTTGGGTATGGACCTATTTTGGTGTTTTTATTTTTAGAGAGATTCCCCATTTACGTTTATAGGTAGAGTGGGGCATACTGGCCCTGCGAGACCTAAGGATGAAGAGGTGGTGCGACCTCATGACTCGACATGTAGCGAGCCCCATCATTAAATACAACAATGCATTATTTGACTATTTGAGGCCCCAGATACTGATGGTGGACGATTATGAATATGTCGGGTTGGATTTTAGAGGCAACCCCATCTTGATTCTGCCTGATGGATTTCAGTGGGGAGACGCAGGTAAGAAAAACATTTTTTTATGATATTTTTTGTGAATTTTAAAATATAAGATGTTTTTTATGCTTTCAATCCGATGACTCATCAAAATATTTTGACAATGCAGATGTAGGGCCACACTGGACTCCAGGTACATCCCCTATCTAGAGACGAGGGGAATCAGCTGTGGTAGCAGGATGGGATGTTGAAGACTATGAGGTAGTCAAGCAGAACCTAGAGGGATTGGTTGCAGATATCCCGGATATTTCAATCGGTGAAATTTCGAGATGCTATCAGCATCATACTGTAGGCGTATCTGGTTCAATTTGTTGACTACTTCGCAGGGTAGCACAGTTAGTAGTGTGCTACCGTGAGCAGCATCCTTGATGCCATTTTGTAGAAGCTATGAGCTTCATATTTTGATATTTTGGTGTTCGGACGGAAAACACTTTTTGTAAAACACTTTTATCGTTATATATATACAGGAGGCTTCTACCGGCTTACTTGGTTTAATGTGAATTGTGATTGGATTTAAATGTGTCTCAAATGTATGTCTAACACATAATTGTCTAATGCATATGTTAATGTATTTAGACATCTAGGAATATGTTCATATTCAATGTAATTGAAATAACATTCCAAGAGGTGAATTAGTATATATACCCATAACAAAGTAAGACTTCGGATAGCATAGACATTACTTAGTTGTAGTACCACTAACTATGAATCAAGCCATACAACCAGGTGATGGATTCCAAGTGAAATAGCGTTTGTCAACAATTCGATGAATCCACTATATTCTGCAATATTGTTAGTTCCACGACCGAGGCAAACACCGCGTAGACTGATTAACTCATTCGTAGGTGCGTAGATTGCCCAAGCAGTGGATGCTAAGTTATGAGTACTATGACTAGCACCATTGGTGAAGCCAATGTGGGGTAGCAAAGACACCGACATATGGAAACCAAACACAACGCAAGTTAATTAGTTGGGGGTCGAAACCGAATAATGAAAAATCACACAAAAGTATGATACAGTAAAAATACTAGCACTCATGCAAAGATAACCTAAGCATAGTACTTCTTCAAGTAAATCCCATTTTTGGGTTCACTCAAAGGAATTCCATCATAATCTACTAACTCATAGGCTCCCTTCTGCAACACTCGTTTGACAATATAAGGGTCATGCCACATAGCCTCAAATTTTCTGATCCCTTGTAAATCATGATCTTGTTCATAGAGGAGAACTAGATCACCTTCGGAGAAAACATGCGGCTTGACATGCTTGTCGTATTGGGATTTTACGCGTTTCTTATGGGTTTCAATAAATCGCCATTGTAGTTGTCAATTTTTTTATTGGATCAATCGGTGAATATAGACATAAACTAATCTCCCTAGATCCACCTAGATATAGAACAAAACAAGACAGGACATGATGCTTTCCCTAAGTTACTAACATTGAATTTACTACCAAAGAAGGAATGGATGAAATACCTTTAGATATTTCTTCCTTATATCTTTGTTGTCCTTGCTTCGCTCCGGTGCTCTTGTGAGATCATATATGCAATGACACAAACCAACCAAAGTGAAAGCAACAACAATAGATTCAATGAAAACCTAAACATGTGATCAAGGACTCATGTAATAAAATGCTAATGATTTTATGGGAAAGAAACATGTCACTGTATTATATTAAGTAAAAGTCGAAGATATAACCAAATTGCCTTGATGTCACAAGTTCCCTTTTAGTGGTCCTTTATTCCAACACACACATACACTTGCTTTGAATTTGTACGAAGATAGTCCACAAAATATTGATGGACAAATGGAGCCCTCAAGCATTAGTTGTAACAAGATCCTTCACACAGTCTTCAGCCTATTCTTTCAACAATTCTTTACTCATTCTTGCTTAACCTTTTCCATGAGAAATCCATCATTATATAGGAGAAGGTGAAGTGGTTAAAAGGATGAGGATGATTGCACCAAATCAAAGAAGCCAGTAGTATCACAACCATACGAACGCCACCTCACATTCTAGAAGATTCTCCTCCTATAAACTTCGTGAACTTCTTCCTTTCCTTAGCTTCAAACGTCGTTGCACCTTGCCTATATAGAAGCCTGTGGAAACCCCGTGAGCCAGGTATACAGAAGCCTACAGAAATCAAGGATTTTCGCACTGTCTGCCACTGTTAGCCTGTGGTGTCATTCTAAAAACATGCCTTGTAGGGGAAGAACTGAGTCATTTTCCTCATGTAAAAGATTGTTTTGAGAGCCTGAACACATGCTTGTGGAGTCATCATCAAAGTGACCAAAATAATTTGTAACATCCATTAAATAAAAATACTACCCTATTGGAAGCTATGAGGACCAATACACTAAATGGACCACCCTGTATCAAGAAAGGGACCAAACTGTACCAGATTTCACCAATATTTTCCATACCCTGTGCACCAAATTGGGTATCAAATTCTCTGTGAGACATATGGTGCTAAAATACCGTAGTTGTTTTCATAGATACATTAAAAAAAAATGGATTTTATGGACATCGCCTCATTGGGCATGGCTTAGAGATACACTGTCAATATCGAGCATAAATTTAAGCAGAAGAGGAGAGAGTTTGGATATGAAAACTCCTCACAGTCGAAGTAGGGAAAAGGTGACCCCAACCCACACAGCAAGGGACCAATATGAGATGGCCACTATCAAGACAACTAGTCCAAGCCAAAACACAAGAAGGGAAATGAGAAGACGAGGAAGGACACAAGAAAATTGTGTGAGTACCATAAAATCCCTTGGCACAACACTGAAGAATGTCGCTCCAAGCAGTCACTCGTGGCCAAGATGAAGGCTTCTGAGTCAGAGGACGATTCTAATTTTGAATCAAATCCAGAAGGAGGTAAGCGGATTATCGATGCTAAACCTAATGCCACTGTCACTACCACTAAAGTTCAGCCAAGCGAACCAGAAGAACTAGAGGAAGGGGAATGCCTCTTTCACTCACATATGTGGATAAAGGGGGCTCCACTTCATTTCATCATCAATAGTGGCATTCATAAAAACATGATCTTAGAAAAGGTCGTCAAGTATCTAGAACTGTTGATGACACCACACCCACATCCCTACACCATTGGTTGGATTATCTAAGGCATAGATCATCGTGCCAACAGTGTCATATTCCCTACGACATCAAGCCTTTCAAATATGAGGTATTGTGTGATATTCCTCCCCTTGAAGTTTGTGATGTTATTTTAGGAAAACCATATTTGTGGAAGCATCATGCTACGTATGAGTCTAGACCCTGCAGTGTTATTATTACTTTGGGTAGACAATTGTATAGGATACCAGAGGTAGCACCACCTACTGCTATTTATTTAATATCTGTTAAGAAATGCAGTAAGGTCATTTCATAGACTAATAATTTTGTCTTCTTTATGATCCATGCTCACAGTAAGAAGAAGATTGTCGCCACATCCATAGCCTCTACATAGAGCCTCTCTTTGCAGCAGAAGAAAGTGGACAAGATCATCGAAGAATACAGAGACATATTATCCTCACCCATCGGGGTATCGACGCATTGCCAAGTCAAGCATCCAATTGATCTGACCCTCGATGCACCTCTACCTAATGGACCAGTCTATCGTCGCTTGTTGATGGAAAATGATGAAATCAAGTGTTAGATCCAAGAGCTTCTTCAAAATGGGAACCTTGGACCCAGCTCCTCCCCTTTCAGAAGCTCGATTGTACTGGTCTATAATAAGGATGGTACTTGGAGACTCTGCATAGATTGCAGAGCCTTAAACAAAATCACAGTCAGGAACCAATACCCAATTCCCAGGATTAATGACCTTCTTGACCAACTCAAGGGGGCCAAGTTATTCAGAAAGATTAACCTAATGTATCACTACCACCTGTTGGCCCTTGACCAAGTTTTGAGGAAACATTGGTTGTGTTTGACCACTTTTGGGACTTGGACAGGTTGGTCGAAGATGGAGCGCCCATGGAGAGATGAGATCATGGGATATCGCTTGTTTTGCGGGCTTGTGTACCAAGCAAAGGGTTTACTAAGGTTTATTTAATGGGTTAGGGGATGTCGGCCCATGGGTTTACCCATTATTAGACCTCTTTGTAAATGTATAAATAAGTAGCTAAGTGATGTAAGAACTACTACTAGTTGGTTGGCTATGTGCACAATCTATTGTAAGAGTTACTGATTGACTTAGTGCATGACTAGTTGGATTTATTCAAGGGTACATTAAGACTTGAAAATATAAGTGCAAGTGTTTTGTAAGTTTATTTTTGCACAGACATTGTATGTAAGGTTTTGTGCTACTAAGGAGTTGGCTATGTGCCTTGACCTGATTTTGGGAAGGAGGATCTGGCGCACAGTGCGCAGAGATCTTGTCCTCTATGGAGTTGGGATCTGTGGCTTTGCGCATAGGAGGAGACGAATGTAAGAAGATTGAATACTAATAAAGAAGAAGAGAATAAGTTGGTGGGCATATCCCTACACTAGGGTGAACCACGTATATCCTGTGTCTTGATGTGCTTTGTGAAATGTGATTTATGATTTATGTTGTTTATTTTCTTAGTGATTTTGTTATAATGTATGATGAATGCATATGATTTTGTTACTTAGCACTTAAATATGATTGAATTCTAGATCTGAGCTCAGCTATGTGTTAAGTAATTGAAAGTGCTTGATCTTTATTGTTACTACATTGATCTGTAATAAGGGTTTAATCTATGAAGTGAATAAGACTCGTGAACTAATGTATATTGTTGTCTAAGTGCTATGTTAAGTGTTGTAATCACATATCTGTGTCCCATCTTGGTTGTAGAAACCTGAGTCCTACAACCCCCCTGACTCTACCTTGGGTGAGACTTCATCTTCTTCACGGGTGTTGTCGAAAGGGCCAGTAGTTAGGATTTTTTTGGTGCATTATTGAAGCATTGAACCCTGGGTCTGCCCCTCTGCCAACAAATGGTTATGTTGGCAGGACTTGAAACTGTGATTGTTGGGAAATTAAGAAAAGAGAAATCTATGTGTGTAGATCTGTTGATGTAGTGCACATTATTCTACTTGACTTGTGAATATCTGTGCTAAGAAAGAAACTTGATCTGAAGAAAAGAGGTAAGATCTTAAATCTTTGGGCTCTGGTAAGGGTAAGATAAGTGGAAATGTTTGCTTCAAAAATATGAATCTAGATATGTTTGATAGATTTTTTCCTAGTCTGAAACCTAGGGAACAGTTAGAAGAAAGAGTTGATCTGAATAAATTTGATAGAAATAGAGAAAGATATGTTATTCTTATGCATAAAAATAATTTTTGGACTAATAAGTGGATGGAGGAACCTAGAAAGAATTTTTGCAGATTGCAGGTCCATCACTGTGATCCCATTGCACAGAACATGAGAGGTTGGGGATTGCTTAAAAGAAAGAGAGGATTAAAACTGTGTTATAATTGTAGAAGATCGAGACATCTTTCTAAGGAATGCCCTGGTACAGGTCCTATTTGTCTTTGTTGTAAATATATTGGTCATGAGGTTGAGGATTTCCCAAGGATGATTGCTAAAGTTGAAAAGATGAACACGAGACAATAAAACTATAAAGAAGGTCAAGAGACTAAGGATATGTTAAAGAATAATACAGAAAAAGAGTCAGATACTATGTTAATACTGTTATAACCCTATAATTTATAGGATCAACTGGTGACTGAAATGTTATCTCTTTAGTGTTTTTGTTTGTCAAATGATTTTTCATTCTGCAACTAATTTGAGAAAAAAGAAAGAAAAAGAAGAAGAAAAGAAAAGGAAAAGAATAAAAGAGGGCATAAAATAAATTCAATAGAGCCCCATGCAATAACAATGACTTGGTCCATACCTTTCAAGCATGGCCAAGTTCATTTAAATTGATGTTGATAGGAGTAGTGAATAAGCTTGGCTAAACTGTTTAATCTTAGCCAAGTGATCTAGGTTAGTTAGTGAATAAATCTGACCAGACTGCCTAATCTTGGTCATATAGCCCCAAGATAGAGTAGTTTCTTAGTCCAACAGTTTAATCTGGGCTAATTTTCATAGGTATTTAGGTTAGAACATAGGGTAGTTTTCTTTATTTCAATAAAACAAGCTCGATGATCAATGTTGAACCATGTCTTGGAAGTTTAAAAGGTTGGTTGTCTAACCCATTGGTGATAGAAACATGGGAATGCTTGGGAAAACACATGATATGCACTTATCCTAAGTTTTTCTGGGCGCATATGTCTTCACGCTCAAAATTATGCATAGTTCATGTATGAATGGCTAAGATGTTCACACCTAGATCTACGATGGACATGTATTTCAAGACCCCCCCTCCCCCCCAACCATTCTACCTTTAACGGTGGGGGGGCGGGGGGTCGGAATTGAAGATAATATATGCGCACATCTGGACGACTCAAGATTTAGCACCTAGATCTACAGTCTATATTGGATTCCGGAACCCCCCATTC
>JZKD02S0260284.1:190963-203750 GCA_000966675.3 Picea glauca
ATTTATGGAAGAGAAGCAATTCTTCCACCACATATTCTTCTTCCCTCACTACAGCTATCACAGAAAATACAAGAAGAAGACTACCCCCCTTTGGAGAATCGAATTAACGCTTTAATAAAACTAGAAGAGGTAAGGGCTCAAGCTAAGCGTAAGTTAGATCAGCATCAACTAGTGGTCAAAAGATGGTTTGATTCCAACTTTTCCTCTGATAGGAACTTTGAAGTAGGTGACCTTGTCTTGAAATGGGACAAACCGCATGAGGGAAAGGGAGAGCATACAAAGTTTCAGAACTTATGGCTAGGACCATTTTTAATAGCTGAGAAATTAGGTCCCATCTCTTTCCGATTACAAAGTCTAGAGGGACAGTCAGACACCTATCCGGTGAATAGCCAAGCTCTAAAAAGGTATTTCGCTTGATGACAACCCTGTGTATACTGTGTAAATATTCTTCTTTTGTTTTATTTTCTTTTGTTGTTTTGGTTTTGATTTTTCCCCTTATGCTTGTCAGTTTTTGCTTTTGGAAATACACATACCTGCATTATGAACTGTTCAGAAAAAGAAAACAAAAAATTCTTTCTCTGAAATGACTGCTGAAAAGTTCTCTAAACATCAATTGTAATATACTTCTGAAATTTACAGCCATGTTGAGAAAAGCTTGTTGTTTGAAAGAAGTTTATTGATTTCAATATCTAAGTGAACCCTGTCACGATCATCTATTTTATTCTTACGTTTTCCCTGTTCCTTAAGCGAATAACTCAGGGTATGTCTCCCTACCTTCGAAGGTCAGTTTTGTAAATAAACCATCTCTGAATCTTAATGAAGGACAGTTAAAAAATTCTCTCAAGGTCTGTAAAAATATGTCCAAAATATCACAATTTTCAGTGTCACCCCACTCAATTATATATCTTTAAAAACCAAATAAATCATTAAAAGAGTTGAGGGACGTGCTTGTAAACCCGTCGGGATACTGAACAGGTCTGCTGGAAGTGGGTAAATGCATGCATGACGCCAAGACAACTTCGCTGGGGTACTGAACAGGCCCGCTGGCAGCGAAGCAATGTCGGGTATATGAAAATTTGCAAATATGAAATCTCTTGACCTTAAAATGTCCTTTGTTCTGATCTAGAACTTCCTGGCAGGATACAGATATCAGAGTGGGTTAAATGGCAACCCTGTCGAGGCTATGGATGCCTACTGGCAGTAGTGGATCTGTCAACAGTATTGGAGATTTTATCTTTAATATCATGACTCACTTGTCTTAAGACTGTTATCAATTTTCATCTTTTAAGCACAGCTGGAATTTTTTGATTAATGATGATGTTTAAATAATTTTCTGGTTGTTTTTGAGTTAGAATTATTCTCATTATCCTAATCTGGATTTGTTCTTTTGGTAGAGATAACTTCTTCTACCAGTGTGTCGCCATTGTTGGCAGCCATTTTGCAATTTTATCTTTTTCTTACAAAGCTGCCTACACAAGGGTTTTGAACCCTTAATACTCGTCGCAATTCTTTAAAACAAAATGACACTATTATCGTTCGCTTTCACACACTTGCCTTTCGTTTTCATTTTCATGACTGCAAGCATGAAAATCTTGAGTTGGAAGTCGTGTTGATAGCGTTAAAATGATCTGTTGAATTGTTATGAATCCTTTTGTTCATATGGTCATAATTTTTTCACCTCTAACTCACTAAAGGTTATACATTTGTCAAAATACCAAACCTTTATTCACTTTGCATTTTTTTTTGTTGATATGGTTTCCATTTATAAATTCATGATGCAATGATTTTTGGTGTCTTTGATTAAACCCATGGTGCAATGGTCGATGTAGTGGTTTCTTTGAATCATACAAACATTATTGTTGATTTAACATACAGACCAATTGTTGGTTATGAGCACTATGGTTTTCAAGTGGTTATTTGATATTTCATTTGGTCAAAATCTTTTGGTTATGAATGTTATGGCTTTCGATGAGTATGTGAATAATCCATTTGATATTTGGTGTACAAAGATTTGGATTGGGATGTGAATGAAGTTATTACCAAGGTGTCATCGATCGTACATGCCAACATGAATGTTTTGCATGGTTTCAATTCACTCCACCACCCTCACACGCATAAGCATTAGCGTCCACCTTGCACCTTGGGCTACCTCTTCTTGCTTGGGAAAACTTGCGGGCAATTGGTCCTATGCCTACCCTGTCCAACCCCCTCACCATGTACCCTGTTGATTGTGTTCTCTCTTCTATGGCTCCTATAGTGTGCATAGAACCTAATGGCATCCAAATGCTGTTGTTATTTGATAACGCTCATGAGGACCTAGAGAGTAATGGCTGGTTAGTTTTCATTTAAACATTCGAGGGTTTGAACCTCGCAGTCACTCAGCAATTTGCCCTCACATTCGATGGATGTAGGGCCAAAGTTGGAGACATCCAACTCGAATTGAACGAAGAATTCCTCAGCTCAGCCACTGGTTTTCCAGCTAAGGGGAAGAAATGGTTTAAGAATTCGAAGGTGGATAAAGTTCCATGGCCGCTCCAATTTACCTCGAGGAAAATTATCATTTGTGACAAAGGTATGTTGGTCACAACCCTTAAGTCTCGACGACATGATTTATTGGCCATTATTAAGCAATTCGTTCCTTGCAAAGGTAGATATGGTTTAGTGTTTCTTTACCATCTTCGGATGCTTATGAATTTCATAGATTTCCCTTTGAATATGCCTCACTACCTCCTATACACTCTATATAAAATTGCTAAACGATTTAAGAGGGAGAAGGCTGACTCCAGCCTCTTCCATCACTGTTTGATTAAAATCGTTATTGTTCATCATTTGAGGTTGAGTGGTGACTGTTGGGAAGTTTTTTTATTGAGGAATGGCTTTTCCACTCCTGAATGTGGTCAAGTGGACAAGATTGTGGTCACCGAAACCCTTGTCGGGCCTGCCGTGCCACCTCCTACCCTCCTACCTGTTGTCGAACCCTCGACCTACCCCAACGCTGACCTACCCGACACCCTTCCTGACCCATGTTCGAAAGAAAATGCTAAGCCTGTTAAGAGGCCTGCAAGAAAAAAGGGCAACGGTAATATCAATGACAATAGAAAGGGTAAGAAGGCCGCACGCTAGATATCTAGGTGTGCTCATAATAAGCCCAAACAAAACACAAACCATAAGCCTATTGTTTTGAGTGAAGATTTGGATTCTGATATTGAGCGATTTTTGACCGAGGAGTACCCATACTCACATGGCCTCTGTTCTGTTCAACCCTATGACTACGTATCCAACCTCCCACCGTGCCTTAAGGATGACCCTAACTTCCCCGGGATCAAGTTTGATAGTGGAACCCCTGGTATTTTAAAAGATCCTTCACCTACAGTGACTCGGCTCGATCAAACACAGTGTGATGAGTGCAACTCTTGGCTCAAACGATACTATACAGATGTCCCTCTGTTGCAATCTTGAATAAAGTCCTTGGAGGACTGGGTGACTGTGTTGTCTAAGGAAAATTATAGACTGCAAGCTAACGATAAGAGGCAAAATACCACAGTCTCTATCGTGTTCAAAAATGTTGAGGTATGAGGTAGGGTTTGCAATTTTTGAATAATGTACATATTATAGAAATATAAATATATCTAGGCATTGTACATTAAATAAGTAGAATTATTTTTCTATTAATTAGCGAACTGTGAATATATATTAGACCTGTATATAGTTTGTAGTAGTTGTTTTTCACTTAGATTAGTTTCATTAGCTTATTTTTTCTTTCATTTTCCTAGGACTTAGATCGGCTAACGGAGATGTTAAACTTGTCGGAGTGGATTAATCCAAACGGCTTGGGTTATTTAGACAACCCGGGACCGGATCCACCCCTCTAGTTGACGAGCGTTCAATTTCGCCCTTCAACAACAATCTGATCGAGTAGTCGATGAGTTTTCCAAGAACAATCTTCTATCCAGTCAAACGAGGTCATGCAGAGGCCTCACCAACATTTCACCCAGAAAACAGCATGAAACTTCGACACATCATCAAACAGTTTCCTAGATTTTTGTAGTTTGTTAAGTTAGTTAAGCTAAAAATAGATTTACCATGTCCTAATCTTTAATGACAGGATCATTTGTAATTTTGGTTATAAATACTTCACTTTTTGAGGTATTGAGGGTTGATCTTTACACCCTGCGAGCTACCAGATTGTAATATTTTTTCAAGAGATCTTCCATTAATACAAAGAGGCATTTCCACAGGATTCTTGCGTGTACTCATTGGTGATGTTTTCCTTTATAAGTTAAATGTTATTCTCGCTTATTTATCACACTATTTTCTAAATCTAATCTTTGAAAGTAACGAACGTTGCAGGATTTATCTTTGTATACCCTGTTTCTGACTTGAAAAGATTTTAGTGTTTCTTCTTCTGATTTCACGATAAATAAATTCTTAACTGATTCTTTGTTGTAATTGACATTCTCACCTTTTCTTCTATTCCTCATTTTGTTACTAAAAGAATCCAACAATTGCATTATCTCGCCCTGTGAAAGATTTCTTCATTTTCTGGTTTAGATTTCATTTCATGATACAGACCCCATAGCCCAATGGATGTGTAAAGCTCTCTCAACCAACCCAACGAAAACAACAACAAACTAAACAAACATATTTGATTCCTCTAGACTAATATTTTAAATTTGAAACATATCTAAATCATACAGAGAGATCCCTCTCTAAAGCTGGTAGGGCTAGATCCCGACCTTGAAGTGGTTGGATAAAGTTACCTCCCGTAGATTTCTTCTTTTCTGACAACCTCTACGAAATTTACAGAGCGTTAACAAATACAATTAAAAGAAGTAATGGATTATCATAGAGACATCAGTTTACCAAAGATCCTGAAAGAAAAACAACACATAGTTACAAGAATAGAAGACTTCGACATAGACTGTGTTTTGGATGAAGAAATACATGTGAATATTATGACAGAAAGCACTTGGGAAATTTTGGGAAATCCTGCTATGGTAACTTCATTGGGAAGGATAGGATTTTTTAAAGGAAAGATGATAATCCTATGTGGAAGAGTTACTAATATACCTATGATTGCTCATGAAACATCGATTGAAGAAGAATTTAAAGTCATTAAATTTGTTGAGAAAAACACATGCTTTCCACTTTTGTTACGAATGACTTGGATCGAGAAGGATTAGATCAGAAGAAGAAGCTACAGAAAATAAAAATCAAGAATTGAGGGATCTCGTAGCTCAAAGAATAGATCGACTGATAGAAGAACAAGAAGTTGAGTCAAAGCAGCAGAATGAAAGACAAGTAGTTGTCAAAGTCGAAAGAATGCAAGAAGGTGTGAAGGACCTATCCATGTAAGAAGAAAGTATGTCCACCCAGGACATAGTGAGCAAAGAGGTATTACCTTTGAACCCTTTGAGAGCACGTCAGCAACGCGAAGTCACTATGATAAGAAAAGATAAGAATAAGAATGGAAATAGGAATCCAGAGACTCAAATCATAGGAAAGAAGGCAAGAAATCTCAGTAAGAAGAAATCCAAGCTAGAAAAACTACAGGAAGCTCCAGAAAAGACTTCGCAGGAGGCAGATCTGCAGAAATTGAACCTCACCAGAATAGCAGAACCACTTAGAATGGGACTTCACCATAGTGAAGATATATGATCATTGGAGGCACCCCGATCGTTAGAATGATGCCCCAGAATGACTAGAAATGCAATTATTGAAGGAAAGACCGTCGTTGGACCATTGGGACCATGCCATAATGAATGTATTCACATTGATGGACACATTCCTTCCCATTGGAGGAATATGTTACGACGGTTTCTTATTTAACCCGTCGGATGCTGCATCGAGACCACTTTTTTCCACCCGTGATTATCCAAGATAACAAAGAATCGATTGGATATCGCGCTATGATTTCTAGACCTCACCATTTGTTTGATTACTTCGCTTGTTCGTTCATATACCTGATCTCTTTGGTTACAAGTGTGAATGTTGTGAGACGATAGCGCATTAGAGAAGTATGTGGAGGTGATTCTCGTGGAGCTCATGGATGAGAGAATTATTTTTGTAGGAATATAGGCATCGTTGACAGGGGGACTGCAAGAATCCCCCTCGACTGGACATCATTCTAGCCGTACTACTGAGAAGCGAAGCAAGCAGTGCGATGATCTGGATAACTCCATGAAAATCTTGTCGGTCTTACCAGATTATTTACCACCTTTGACTGGTGCAGTAACCCGCGATAGTATCCCACGTGACTTTGAATACATGTTGATCATTCTGTACATCTCGAAGGGGATATGTGTAGTTGGACCCCAGTTAGGACAGATCCCAAATCTGAAGAACATCGAATTTAACCTTGGATATAGGAAGAACTAAACGATGCTCGCATCACATAGGTATTTGATGAAGATGACTGGGAAGAAGCCGTGCATAGTCTCCCAGTCATGGATTAAGGAGCTCGTGCAGTCAACGATATTGAACGTGATGAATATCCCTTACATTGGGCGAAATCAAGAAGTTAACGCCTGCGCTAAACTCCTTCTGTCGTGCTATCACAGAAGATATCTATGGCTCGACGGGCCCATTATTGTGGATTCAGTGTTGATCCACCTGATCACAAGACTAAGCATGCATGGACCGGACCCTCAACAGTTCTACCCAAGGAAGACTTCAGATTTCTCCCTGGCACAGAGCATAAAGGAAGATTATGGAAATGTAGAAAAGGCAAAGTGAGGCTACAAGGTAGCCTCCATCCAGGATGGTGAAGTGTGCCTAGCTTGTCAGCTTATAGCTAGCAAGCTCATCAGAATGAACCATCTGACATAGGTCATTGGATTCGTAGTATAAATCGCAGGAAAGTGATTGGAGGGGATGTAAATGAACTGGGAGAATTAACTCATCAACGATATCGAGAAAGACTTCCACGAAGTACAGGATCAAGGGTATGAATTCCATTTTAGCTCATTAGTTGTACTGATCACATTTGTCGCTTGGTAGATGTCAGAAGGAGTGATATTTCTAGAAGTTGAGCCATCAAAGTCATTGACCGCAAGGTTCTCTACCTTGTGGTATACAAATGACATGTCGAATCAGTGGCAGTCGAACATCGTCTTCCATGCCTACTACCAACAACTGAAGCATACTATTGAGGCATTTCCACGCATGACACTGAACACATTGCACCAGTACAGATCGATATTGAAGTTCCATGCAGATCGACATTTTATCTATATCACTGCGCACAGGGATGAGAGTAAGGAGGAGCTACAATCCTACTATAAGATGACCGATGAATACATGGAGGAGATCACCAAAGAATGGCCAGTGGAATTACTTGTACCAATTAAATATAAAGAGATATCCGACGCAAACATCATAGGAAGCCCCTTGGTCACCCATGTCGAGAATGTTGGATAGAAAAACGTGAAGAAAAAGATAGAAGTACAGAGCATAGAGATCAATGAAGAGGACAGTGCCTCTAAGGAAGATGGAACTGACTCGCCAGGAGGATGAGGAGGAGAAGAACAAGGTAATGGAAAATGAGAGGGGAATGACGCAGAAACACAAGAAGAAGGAAGAACTAAATCAGCTCAGGATCCCCTTATTGGAGCAGAGGCTTCGCAGAAAAGAAAGGCTTCTCCAGAAAAACCTTCGACAAGAAAGAAGACTTGCGCCAATAAACCCCAGTTGAAGAATGTGCTCACGGAGGAGGATGTCGGTCTAATCATCACAGTCGTGGAGGACAATTCAAAGGATATCTTGCAGAGACATGGAGTGAAGCAAGAAACTTTGTATGGAAGAATTCAAAAGGAGCTGAAGGAGATACAACAAGCCATCCACTTGAGCCGTGCAATACCTATTGTGCCTTCTTCATTGAAGATTACAAAATTTGGGGATGATCCCACCTAATTACAAAGACTAGCAGATGAAACAGAGGTTTGAATTCATCAAGTCTACGAAGAGAAGGAGAAGGCTACAGAAGCCTTGAAGTAAGAAAAGGAGGACGTCTTAGATAAACTATGAGTTGCGTAGTCTTGTGTAATCGCATACGAGAAGGAGAAATATGAAATTTGGGTGATGTTCGAGGAGTACAAAGAAAATATACAGAAAGAAAA
This sequence comes from Picea glauca, assembly GCA_000966675.3. Taxonomy (NCBI): domain Eukaryota; kingdom Viridiplantae; phylum Streptophyta; class Pinopsida; order Pinales; family Pinaceae; genus Picea; species Picea glauca. The sequence goes on from JZKD02S0260284.1 coordinate 199,081, forward strand.
AGACCAATTTCTTGTAGAGAAGACTGCGGTCAAAGAGGCTATGACTAAAGCACTTCGCTTTGTGCCAGTGTTGGAATAGGAGACAGAAGATTCAACCAGGATTCAAGTGGGGAATCTCATTGAGGCCATACATCATCTTCAAGCAAGGATTACAAATTTAGATATCCAAGAAGTGTTGAGAACTCTGCGATCAAAGGGAGGAAGTTGCCAAGAGCACAGTTGGAAGGATCAAGGAACTCACCTCAGAATGAAAGCAATTGAGTGATCGCAGTGCACAGACCTACGAATGCTTCATAGAAGATACAGAGTTGAGGAAACTAGAATCATAGATACCTGAGGCACAACAGTAGGCCTCCACTATATAGTTACAGATGAAGTCACTCACTACAATTCAGAAAATGAAGAGATCAAAGGAGAAACGCGCAATCCAGTAGCATATTACTTCCATACACATCAGAGTCATGGAAGTTACACAGAGGCTATAGCCAGTGCAGGACGAAGCCTGCATGATTTTTGAAGAGATTGAGGGACAAGGATTGCAGCTATACCAAGTGGTTGTGATAGTGGAAAAACATCTGGAAGGGCCTGTTACATATCAAATAATTTAGGATTTTGTTGAGCAGGAGGCTCTGGCGAAGCAACAAGTTGAGGAAACTCGAGCTAAGCTCAAGGACATCAAAGTCGTGTTGCCCAGATCTGAGTGACTCGGGACGACTCACAGGTGAGTGTTGGGGGATTTGTGTCCCTTGACCAAGTTTTGAGGAAACATTGGTCGTGTTTGACCAATTTTGGGACTTCAACATGCTAGTCGAAGATGGAGCGCCCAGGTGGAGTTGAGATCGTGGGATCTCACTTGTTTTGCAGAGTTGTGGACTGAGCAAAGGGTTTACTAGGGTTTATGTAATGTGTTAGGGGATGTCGGCCCATGGGTTTACCCATGATTAGGCCTCTTTGTAAATGTATAAATAAGTAGCTAAGCGATGTAAGAACTACTACTGGCTAGTTGGCTATGTGCACAATCTATTGTAAGAGTTATTGATTGGCTTAGTGCATGACTAGTTGGCTTTGTGCAAGAGTACGTTAAGAATTGAGGAGCTAAGTGCAAGTGTTTTGTAAGTTTCTTTATGCACAAATGTTGTATGTAAGGCTCTATGCTACTAAGGAGTTGGCGATGTGCGTTGACCTAATTTTGGGAAGAAGGATCTGGCGTGCAGTGCATAGATCGCCTGTCCTCTGCGAGGTTGGGCTCTGTGGCTTTGTGCACAGAGGTAGAATCATGTAAGAAGATTGAAGACTAATAAAGAAGAAGAGAAGAAGTTGGTGGACGTATCCCTACACTAGGGTGAACCACGTATATCCTGTGTCTTGATGTGATTTGTGCGATGTGATTTATGATTTATGTTGTTTACTTTCTTAGTGTTGTTGTTATAATGTATGATGAATGCATATGATGTTGTTGCTTAGTGCTTAAATATGATTGAATGCTAGATCTAAGATCATCTATGTGCTAATTAATTGAAAGTGATTGATCTTTATTGTTATTGTGTTGATCTGTAATAAGGGTTTAATCTACGAGGTGAATAAGACTCACAAACTAATGTATATTTTTTTCTAAGTGCTATGTTAAGTGTTGTAATCACAAATCTGTGTCCCATCTTGGTTGTAGACACCTAAGTCCTACAACACCCCCTCCCTCTACCTCGGGTGAGACTTCATCTACTTCACAGGTATTGCTGAAAGGGTCTTTAATTAGGGTTTTTTTGGTGTGTTGTTGAAGCATTGAACCCTGGGTCTGCCCCTGTGCCAACACCACCAGGTTCCCATCGAACAAACTGATGTATGAAGGAAAACCTTGAAATCTAAATAAGGTCTCTTATAATTGTTGGTCATGCCCTTTGGCTTACCAAATGCACCAACCAATTTCATGAGGTTGATGGATGATGTATCGAGACCCTTCACCAACTCTTTTGTGGTGGTATATTTGGATGACATCCTCATCTTCAACGGAACTTGGGAGGAGAACATGCAGCATATTCATAAGGTTTTGATCACTCTGCGACAACACAAGCTATATGACAACTTGGAAAAATGATCTTTTGGCATGAACAAGGTCTAATACTTGGACTACATTGTTTATGAGCATGGGGTACATGTTGATCCAGCTAAGATCTAAGTCATTCGTGACTGGCCAGACCCAACCACACTAACCGAGATTTGGATCTTCTTGGGACTGGCCAACTTCTACTAACGGTTTGTGTTGGGATTCTCCCATATTGCATGGGTCCTCAGCCAGGTGACCAAGGGTGGTGGCATGGAAAAGCTCGTGTGGGGGAAGAAACACCAATGAGCATTCAATGATCTAAGGCATCACTTGTGCTCATCTCCAGTACTCTTCTTGTCCGATCTGCAGCAACTGTTCGATATTGAGATAGATGCATATGATTATGTTGTAGGTGCAGTTCTCACTCAACATGGTCATCCGATGGAATACCATAGTGAGACACTCTCAGATAATTTCCAGAAATACCCCACCTATGACAAGGAAATTTATTCCATTTTACAAGCCTGTCGTTAATGGAAACATTACATTATAGGAAAGGAGATGATCATCCATACTGATCACAAGCCTCTGTAGTTCATACAGACACATGGGAAATTGTAGAACAACCACCATCAGAAGTGGTCCACCTACCTGCAACTTACAAAATCCATGACTGACTAACTAAATATGGAAAACTAGGGAGCACAGAGCACACACTAAAAGTTCCTAAAGGCAAATCAAGAAAATGACTAACTAGTTGGAAGAACAGTTACACCAACCAACACTAGAGAAACTTACTAGTGCAAGTGCAACTCAAAATCGGAAGCACCCTCTAGGTATACTCTACAAAGTGTGGCCCGATGTTTTTCCTAGGTAACGTGGTACACCCCCGTAGTCACCTGTGTATGTCACTAGAAAGATAGGCAACTAGGTTTCCATCGTGCGAACAGTCACCAGGCAGGTACAGTCGACAGTCAGGTAGACCACAATGAGCACGGTATCAAGCCCGAAACCTACCAAGGGTATCGAAAGCAAGTGGTCTGGAAGACAACTGAGGACCTCGAACGGATTCGAGACCCATGAATCTCTGTGGCAAATGAAATCGACGGAATCCCAAGAAAATCCCTCTATATGTGTTCTCCACTACGATTGGTTCAGCTTTGGAGGGGTTATCTCCGCTACCTTTCCGCACGCGACCTCGTGTTTAGCCCCTTTGTTAGAGGGGGGTCCCGGATAACTTTCACTATACTGGAATTATACACTCCTTAGCACAGATTCGTATGTTTGTTTTATAGACTTGAAGAGTTTCCTCTCCAACCTAAATCAAGGCTCTAGCCTAATCTAGTTGATGGACCCTACAAACATAAATTCTAGTAAATTTTAATTAGCGTTCTTTTTACTGGCTTGATCTACTCAAAAAGGGTACGGTAGTGCAACTGATGTTGTTAAGACTCTTGTGAAAAATGATGAAACTTATATGAACACTGGAAAAGAATGATTATATTTCTTATTTTATTTTTTGTGAAATGCTTTTAAAATTAGAAGAAAACACAACGCTATGCTAATTTATTTTTCTTTTTCAAATAACAATACAAAGAAAATGCCAGGAAAGAAACAGATTTAACAAACTAAGTTTTTATTTTTTATTTTCTTCCAATCAAAGAAGAAATAACAAAATATTCTAAAAGAAACTGATGAATGCACGATTCATCCCCCCCCCCGCCGGCCATGAGGGGTAATTGTTTTTCAAAATGCAACTCATTTTTCTTAAACTTTCAAGCTAAAAATAAGTTAAAAAAGCTAGGAAACACAAGAAATATTCTAAATGAAAAACAAATATATAATAGAGTCCAAACCTAGGCTAAGATGTTATGACAGAGACCAAGAACCCTGAGAGATATAACTCTTGACAAGGAAAAGGATGACTGCCTCTCCTTAAATAAAAAAATTCTCAACAGGGATGTTGTTTACAGTTCAATAGCCAGTGTGTGCACGCGAGTTGTGTAAGGTCAGAGCATGTGTACATGCATGCAGACCACGTGTACCTCTACAAATATTCAAAAATTAAAAGAAAATAAATCAAGCACTGGCAGAGACTACTGGTATTGAGAACCAGAATCTTTTGAAGACTCAAAAACTTACTTTGTCAGAAAAGAAAAAACAATTCAAGGAAAATTTCATAGAACAAAACCAATCTGAGGTGGTAGATAAGCTACAAACTGCAAAAACAAAGACCAGAATGAGATCCAGAAAACCCCTGAGAAGGATCACTTCTGATAGGGGAGAGGATGACTGCCTCTCTAAAAGAAATTTTCTGGAATCATACATGTGACTGACACTTCCTCAGCTAGCGTGTACACGCAGGTTGTGGGAAGGTAGGGTGTGGTACATGCGTTCAGACCTTATACAGGCTGCGTGTACCTCTGTGGGTCTCAAAAAAAATGCATTCAAGCAAAGAAAAAGAGATAACTGGTATGGAAGACCAGAAACTCTGCAAGCTCAAACTTTTGCAGAAACTTTAAAAATAAGGAATGAAACCATTTTTTGAAAATACCCAAGAAAAAACATTCCCAGAAACCCTAGAGATCCCCAGTATGGTCGCCAATTCTGTTGTGGGTGGGAAATCCCT
>JZKD02S0260284.1:203800-216270 GCA_000966675.3 Picea glauca
GCCTAAACCCCCATTACTCATATGTAAATACAAGGCTCAAGAGATTAAGTTGACATACCTTATTTTTCATGTTTGATGTCGATCCCTTTTCGCGCTTGGTCATTCTTTGACTGCAGCTCTCCTCCCAATGATGACATGCATTCACTAAAGACAAACAAATAACTCCACATGCATTTGATCTATGAACTAACGGGTTAGATATTTAATCAATCGTACAATCAATATTCCAATAATGACAATCCCATATGGTGGGATGGGAAAATAAATTCTTTTATTAACTTCACAATGATACCTTACAATGATAAAGTCGGCTACTGATCCTCGATCCTGGTCTTGGGCTCTTCTTCCACTGTCTTCTAAATTCTTTTCTCTATACTTCTCTTTGCACAAGTATGGCTAAAGGTTGGGACAAAGGGAATGCTTAATCGGGTATAGTTTCTTTACTATGATTCTCCTCCTTTCAAATGGGACCCCTACACCTTCTTTTATAGGTTAGAAGGAGCTAGGTATTTGGTCAAATGACCAGCTATGCATGGCCAAAATTTTTAGTTAACTTACCCAACGTTGTGTGTTCCATCAACAACTTTTCTTTTTTCATGCTTTTGTAGGTACACGCGGGTTGTCTTGGGTCAGCTCGCATGTACACGCGTACAGTAATAGAGCAGGGTGCATGGGCCTTTATAAAAGGGGTTTTTAAGAAGATATGTTCAGTAGTGTTTTGGAAAAGAAGGAATTTGATATGGCCTGATGTCAGGTAAGCATGTCTGGTGCAAATTAGGGTTATAACAATGTCATGTTCAAGAGCGACTATTACTACCACTAACACAAATACAGAGACACATTTCTTTCTCAAATTTTCTCCCACCATTTCTGGCGAGTACCTTTTTATTTTTATGAAAAATTGAGGAGGATAACATATGCTTGTTGATGTAAGTGTAAATGTGTTGAACCTACACAAAATAGATCTAGCTAGAAAATACTACACACATTTGTAGAGAGAAATTGAGAAAGAAGAAGCAAGAGAGAAAGAATAGAAGAATCCTCATTAACCATATTCCACACTCAAAGAGTGAATAATTTACAATATATATATAGGATAAATGAGTAACTAATGAGCCATAGTGGTGGTCTAGATTGATCTGGACACACACCAACAGTTACAAGAGTAAACTGCCACCTAGTCTAGTCTCTCAAGAAGTTATGGGACTGAACTGCCACCTAACTCAGTTAACTAGTCAACTAGTATTCAGTTAATTGAATGAACAAAGACTAGTGAGTTGGTTATGATCCCAATGTTGCATGGTGACAAAATCAATGCAACATCTAAACTCAACTCAACTAGTCAAACTGAAGTGTCAACTGAAAGAGAATATTCTCCAAGTGGAATATTCTCCCCTAAAATATAGGAGACTAGATAATGACTAATTATGACTAATAAACAAGGAATAACCTTAGGAAAAATAAATCCTAGGTGTGTGTGAAGTAACTCCAACACGCCCCCTAAACATCACTATGGTGAAAATAAGGAATGGGTCCCGGCTACGAGGCCATGTTAGGTACCCGAATACAAAAGATACACTAAAATAAATGAAGAAAGAGGGAAAACCACATGGGAACCCCCCCCCCCCCCCTCAAATTACAATGCATAAAATAAAAAATGATAAGGAACAAAAGTAAGTTGCTAAGCAACCATGTCCTTCACTCCAAGAAGACCTCGTAACTGTGCAAGTTTGTTCTCTTTGAATATTTTGTTGAAGATGTAGATGTCTGCACAGATTTGATGAAGTATATGCATCATTGATATTTCCACACATATCCACTTTATCTTCTTGTAATGAATAATATCCAAAAAAAAATTGGATGAAATTTTGAAAACCGTGTGGTCGTTTCCAAAAAAATGCTGAAATTTGGTTGATTTTAAAATGATCATAACTTCACTTTCTAGACTCTGTTTTGGACGATTTGTTTTTTTAAATTGGATATTTTCCCGAGAAGAATTCAAATATCCAATCAGTTTCTACAAATTTGGCTCAAAAAAAGATTAGAATGGCGTCTGATGTACGTGGATCCCTTTTTGTCTCCTGACATGCATGCATGGTGCATGCAAAAGTGTCTGCATGTGACTCTTGAGATGTATGCTATATATCTTCCACATTAATTTCAGAAAACAAATCTGAAATGGAGTAGACATAATCTTCAATTAATGGAATACAAATTTCTGCAAAAACTTTTGTAGAAGACTCTTCATAATAAGAGGCTTGATCTTCTAATGGCTTCTCTTCTAGCTCTATCTGTTTGACCTCTTGCATGAAATATTCACAATATTCTTTATTCCCAAATAGAACCTCCAATCTGGTCCATAATTCATTTGGAGTTAATCCTTGTGATTCTTCATATACTTGATGGAAAAGTTTGGGAGAAATAGACATGCCGATACTTCCTATGGTCATATCTTGTTTATTGAGAAAGTCATTTTTCTCATCGAAAGAATAAAGCTTTGCTTCAATTTCCATGGTTATTTGGTATAAGCCTCTACTTCTGAGAAGAAGTAGAATCTTTGGCTTCCATTCCAAATAGTTATGAGGTGTGAGAAGTATTTCCGGCAAATAATCCATCTTTTGTTGTCTTCAATCTTTTGTAGCTGCAAAAATAATTTGGTGTATATTTTTCTTAGCAGTATGTCAGCCTCTTATACCATGTAAATGTGTTGAACCTACATAGAATAGATCTATCTAGAAAATACTACACACATTTGCAGAGAGAAATTGAGAAAGAAGAAGCAAGAGAGAAAGAATGGAAGAATTCTCATTAACCATATTCCATACTCAAAGAGTGAATAATTTACAATATATATAGGATAAATGAGTAACTCATGAGCCATAGTGGTGGTATAGATTGATATGGACACACACCAACAGTTACAAGAGTAAATTTCCACCTAGTCTAGTCTCTCAAGTAGTTACGGGAGTGAACTGCCACCTAGCTAAGTTAACTAGTCAACTAGTTTTCAGTTAATTGACTGAACAAAGAGTAGTGAGTTGGTGATGATCCCAATGTTGCGTGGTGACAAAACCAATGCAACATATAAACTCAACTCAACTAGTCAAACTAAAGTGTCAACTGAAAGAGAATATTCTCCAGGTAAGCTCATCCTTCGGATGAGTCCCTCAGAGTATGTTTAATGAACCCTAAGAAGGAGTGGCTCGGTCCCGTATGGGTCTTTCAATGTTTGTTTAACAAGTCCAAAGATAAAAAAAACTTGGGTTTTTTTCATGTTTTGAGAGTCTGAAAAATACTTAAAGATAACTCTCCCAGTTCCTTTTTCATAAAGCAGTTTGACGGGACTGAAAAAGTGATAAACTATTGCCCATCAAACATTTTCTTCAAATACTTTTACGAGCATGAAAAGAACAAGTTTGCTCAACAAACGTTTTGTTTTTATGGAGCGTGAAAAGAGATTAAAGGATACTCCATGCGTTCTCTTTTCGTGTTACCATGGCGAGTACGAAAAGATGAAAAAAGTATACTCGGTTGTGTTCTCATCGATTTTTGAGCACGAGAACGAACAAAGACTAGGCTCAAGGTTTTTCTGAAAAAAACATAAAAATTACTTGTACATGAAAAATATAAAAACAAATCACGAAAAAATCGATATTTCATTGTTCAGGATTCCAATTCTTCTATCTGCGAGAACACAAAAGACTCACGAGACCATTAGAACCTTTAGGTTTTGGATAAAAAACATTTAAATAATATAAAATATTAAAAGAAAAAGTAAAAAGTGAAATAAATAGGAGTAAATATGATGACCATGATGCTTTGAATGACCTGGGAACTATGAATTTCCTCTGACAATGCGGTTTACTAAAAAACTTTAAAATCCAGGGCATGAGAGCCCAACTGAGGCTACTAGAGTATCTGGTCCACATGTGGGATGTGGATCAACAGGTGTTTCATGTGCATGCCCACGTACTATCCTTAGATATCAAAGATATCTATTTATTTATGGGGTTGTCTCGTCATGGGTCTCATGTGACTTTGACATGAGGTAGAGGTGGTGGTCTACCAATGAGCGAGTATCTTCATCGATACTATGATCCCGGGGCAGAGAGATGCAAGGAAGAAGTTGCCATTAGAGGTGTCTGGGACTTACCCCTATGGACCATTCTTTCTAACATTTCACGTATGGCAAGGAGTGCATATTCTCACATGGATCTTCAAATCTATTTTCAATATGTCATGGAGTGCATGGAACCTAGGGTGTTCAACTGGAGCGACGGAGTCCTTCGCAGCATGAAGACTTAGCTAACAAAATGTAGAAAAGGGGACCTAAAACAATTTGGGTATTGACCTATTTTTGTTTTTTTATTTTTAGAGAGAGTCCCCCATTTACCTTTACAGGTAGAGTGGGGGATACCGGCCCTGCGAGACCCAAGGATGAAGAGGTGGTGTGACCTCATGGCTCGACATGTAGTGGGCCCCATCATTAAATACAACAATTCATTATTTGACTAGTTGAGGCCCCAGATACTGATTGTAGACGATTATGAATATGTTGGGTTGGATTTTATAGGAAACCCCATCTTTATTCTGCCTGAGGGATTTCAGTGGGGAGACGCAGGTAAGAAAAACGTTTGTTTTACGATATTTTTTGTGAATTTTAAAATATAATATGTTTTTTATGCTTTCAATCCGATGACTCATCAAAATATTTTGACAATGCAGATGTAGGGCCACACTGGCCTCCAGGTACATCCCCTATCTAGAGACGAGGGGAATCAGTTGTGGTAGCAGGATGGGATGCTAGGGACTATGAGGCAATTGAGCAGAACCTAGAGGGATTGGCCGCAGATATCCCGGATATTTCAATCGATGAAATTTCAAGACGCTATCAGCATCATACTATAGGCGTATCTGGTTCACTTTGTTGAATACTTTGTAGGGTAGCACAGTCAGTAGTGTTCTACCGCGAGCAACATCCTTGATGCCATTTTGTAAAAGCTATGAGCTTCATATTTAGATATTTTGGTGTTCGGACGGAAAACACTTTTTGTAAAACACTTTTATTGTTATATATATACAAGAGGATTCTACCGGCTTACTTGGTTTAATGTGAATTGTGATTGGATTTAAATGTGTCTCAAATGTCTATCTAAAACATAATTAGCTAATGCATATGTTAATGTATGTATACATCTAGGAATATGTTTATATTCAATGTAATCGAAATAACATTCCAAGAGGAGAATTAGTAGATATACCCATAACAAAGTAGGACTTCGGATAGCATAGACATTACTTAGTTGTAGTACCACTAACTGTGAATCAAGCCGTACAACTAGGTGACGGATTCCAAGTGAAATAGAGTCGGTCAACAATTCGATGAATCCACTATATTCTGCGATATTGTTACTTCCACGACCGAGGCAAACACCGTGTAGACTGATTAACTCGTTCTTAGGTGCGTAGATTTCCCAAGAAGTGGATTCTAAGTTCTGAGTACTACAACTAGCGCCATTGGCGAAGCTAATGTGGGGTAGAGAAGACACCTACATATGGAAACCAAACACAACGGAAGGTAATCAGCTGGGGGTCGAAACCAAATAATGAAAAATCATACAAAAGTATGATACAGTAAAAATACTAGCACTCATGCAAAGATAACCTAAGCATAGTACTTCTTCAAGTAAATCCCATTTCTGGGTTCACTCAAAGGAATTCCATCATAATCTACTAACTCATAGGCTCCCTTCTCCAACACTTGTTTGACAATATAAGGGTCATGCCACATAGCCTCGAATTTTTCGACCCCTAGTAAATCACGATCTTTTTCATAGAGGAGAACTAGATCACCTTCAGAGAAAAACGCGGCTTGACATGCTTGTCGTATAGGTATTTTACGTGTTTCTTCTGGGTTTCAATAAATCTCCAGTGTAGTCGTCAATTTTTTTATTGGATCAATCAGTGAATGCGTACATAAACTAATCTCCCTAGATCCACCTAGATCTAGAACAAAACAAGACAGGACATGACGCTTTCCCTAAGTTACTATCATTGAATTTACTACCAAAGAAGGAATGGATGAAAAATCTTTAGATATTGCTTCCTTATATCTTTGTTGTCCCTGCTTCACTCCGGTGCTCTTGTGAGATCAGATATGTAATGACACAAACCAACCAAAGTGAAAGAAACAATAATAGATTCAATGAAAACCTAAACATGTGATCAAGGAGTCATGTAATAAAATGCTAATGATTTTATGGGAAAGAAACATGTCACCGTATTATATTAAGTAAAAGTGGAAGATACAACCAAATTTCCTTGATGTGACAAGTTCCCATTTAGTGGTCATTTATTCCAACACACACATACACTTTCTCTGAATTTGTATGAAGGTAGTCCACAAAATATTCATGGACAAATGGAGGCCTCAAGAATCAGTTGTAACAAGCTCCTTCACACAGTCTTCAGCCTATTCTTTCAGCAATTCTTTACTCAATCTTGCTTAACCTTTTCCATGAGAAATCCATCATTATATAGGAGAAGGTGAAGTGGTTAAAAGGATGAGGAAGATTGCACCAAATCAGAGAAGCCAGTAGGATCATAATCATACGGATGCCACCTCACGTTCTAGAAGATTCTCTTTCTATAAACTTTGTGAACTTCTTCCTTTCCTTAGCTTCAAACGTCGTTGCACCCTTCCTATATAGCAGCCTGCAGAAACCCTGTGAGCTAGGTATACAGAAGCCTGCAAAAATCAAGGATTTTTGCACTGTCTACCACTGTCAGCCTGTGGCATCATTCTAAAAACATGCTTTGTAGGAGAAGAAATCAATCATTTTCCTCATGTAAAAGATTTTTTTCAGAGCCTAAAGACATGCTTGTGGAGTCATCATCAGAGTGACCAAAATAATCTATAACAACCATTAAATACAAATACTACCCAGTTGGAAGATATGAGGACCAGTACACTAAATGGACTACCTTGTATCAAGAAAGGTACCAAACAGTACCATATTTCACGAATATTTTCCATACCCTGTGCACCAAATTGGGTATAAAATACTCTAAGGGACATCTGGTGATAAAATACCGTAGTTGTTTGCATAGATACATTCAAACAAAAATGGAGTTTATGGACATCGCCTCATTGGGCATGGATTAGGGATACGCTGTCAATATCGAGCATAAATTTAAGCAAAAGAGGAGAGAGTTTGGATATGAAAACTCCTCACAGTCGAAGTAGGGAAAAGGTGACCCCAACCCACACAGCAAGGGACCGAGCCGAGATGGCCACTCTCAAGAAAACTAGTCCAAGCCAAAACACAAGAAGGGAAATGAGAAGATGAGGAAGGACACAAGAAAATGGTGTGAGTACCATAGAATCCCTTGGCACAACACTGAAGAATGTTGCTCCAAGTAGTCACTTTTGGCCAAGATGAAGGCTTCCAAGTCAGAGGATGATTCTAATTCTGAATAAAATCTAGAAGGAGGTAAGTGGATTATCGATGCTAAACCTAATGCAACTGTCACTACCACTAAAGTCCAGCCAAGCGAACCAGAAGAACCAGAGGAAGGGGAATTCCTTTTTCACTCACATATGTGGCTAAAGGGGGCTCTGCTTCATTTCATCATCGATAGTGGCATTCAGAAGAACATGATCTCAACAGAGGTCATTAAGTAGCTAGACCTGCCAATGAAACCACACCCACATCCCTACACCATTGCATGGATTCTCTAAGGGATAGATCATTGTGTCAACCAATAGTGTCATATTCCCTACGACATCAAGCCTTTCAAAAATTAGGTATTGTGTGATATTTCTCCCCCTGAAGTTTGTGATGTTATTTTAGGAAAACCATATTTGTGGAAGAGTCATGCTATGAATGAGTCTAGACCCTGCAGTGTTATTATTACTTTGGGTAGACAATTGTACAGGATACCAGAGGTAGCGCCACCTACCACTATTTCTTTAATCTCTATTAAGAAATGCAGTAAGGTCATTTCATAGACCGATAATTTTGTCTTCTTTATAATCCATGCTCACAGTAAGAAGACGATTGTCGCCACATCCATGGCCTCTACATAGAGCCTCTCTTTGTAGCAGAAGAAAGTGGACGAGATCATCGAAGGATACAGAGACATCTTATCTTCACCCATCGGGGTATCGACGCATTGCCAAGTCAAACATCCAATTGATCTTACCCTCGATGCACCTCTACCTAATAGACTAGTCTATCATCGCTCACTGATGGAAAATGATCAAATCAAGCGTTAGATCCAAGAGCTTCTTCAAAAGGGGAACATCATACCCAGCTCCTCCCCTTTCAGAAGCTTGATTGTACTAGTCTATAATAAGGATGGTACTTGGAGACTCTGCATTGATTACAGAGCCTTAAACAAAATCACAGTCAGGAACTGGTATCCAATTCCCAGGATTGATGAACTTCTTGACCAACTCAAGGGGGACAAGTTCTTCAGAAAGATTAACCTAAAGTATGGCTACCACCTATTGGCCCTTGACCAAGTGTTTAGGAAACATTGGTTGTGTTTGACCACTTTTGGGACTTGGACAAGTTGGTCGAAGATGCAGCGCCCAGGCGGAGATGAGATCGCGGGATATTGCTTGTTTTGCAGGCTTGTGGACCAAGAAAAAGGTTTACTAAGGTTTATGTAATGGGTTAGTGGATGTTGGCCCATGGGTTTACCCATGATTAGGCCTCTTTGTAAATGTATAAATAAGTAGCTAAGCGACGTAAGAACTACTACTGGCTGGTTGGTTATGTGCACAATCTATTGTAAGAGTTATTGATTGGCTTAGTGCATGACTAGTTGGATTTGTGCAAGGGTACGTTAAGACTTGCAAAGCTAAGTGCAAGTGGTTTGTAAGTTTACTTGTGCACAAACATTGTATGTAAGGTTATGTGCTACTAAGGAGTTGGCTATGTGCCTTGACCTGATTTTGGGAAGGAGGATCTGACACACAACACGTATATCTCTTGTCCTCTATAGAGTTTGGATCTGTGGCTTTGTGCACAGGAGAAGACAAATGTAAGAAGATTGATGACTAATAAAGAAGAATATAATAAGTTGGTGGGTGTATCCCTACACTAGGTTGAACCACGTATATCCCGTGTCTTGATGTGCTTTGTGAAATGTGATTTATGATTTATGTTGTTTATTTTCTTAGTGATTTTGTTATAATGCATTATGAATGCATATGATGTTGTTACTTAGTGCTTAAATATGATTGAATGCTAGATCTGAGGTCAGCTATGTGTTAAGTAATTGAAAGTGCTTGATCTTTATTGTTACTGCATTGATCTGTAATAAGGGTTTAATCTGCGAGGTGAATAAGACTCATGAACTAATGTATATTATTGTCTAAGTGCTATGTTAAGTGTTGTAATCACAGATCGGTGTCCCATCTTGGTTGTAGAAACCTGAGTCCTACAAACCCCCTGACTCTACCTTGGGTGAGACTTCATCTTCTTCATAGGTGTTGTTGAAAGGGCCAATAGTTAAAGTTTTTTTGGTGCGTTGTTGAAGAGTTGAACCCTAGGTCTGCCCCTCTACCAACAAATGGTTATGTTGGCAGGACTTGAAACTGTGATTGTTGGGAACTTAAGAAAAGAGAAATGTATGTGTGTAGATCTGTTGATGTAGTGCACATTATTCTACTTGAGTTGTGAATCTCTATGCTAAGAAAGAAACTTGATCTAAATAAAAGAGGTAAGATCTTAATCATTTGTGCACTGGTAACGGTAAGATAAGTGGAAAATTTTTCTTCAAAAATATGAATCTAGATATGTTTGATAGATTTTTTCCTAGTCTGAAACCTAGGGCACAGTTAGAAGAAAGAGTTGATCTGAATAAATTTGATAGAAATAGAGAAAGATATGTTATTCTTATGCATATAAATAATTTTCGGACTAATAAGTGGATGGAGGAACCTAGAAAGAATTTTTGCAGATTGCAATTCCATCACTGTGATCCCAATGCATAGAACAGGAGAGGTTGGGGATTGCTTAAAAGAAAGAGAGGATTAAAATTGTGTTATAATTGTAGAATATCGGGACATCTTTCTAAGGAATTCCCTGGTACAGGTCCTATTTGTCTTTGTTGTAAATATATTGGTCATGAGGTTGAGGATTTCCCAAGGATGATTGCTAAAGTTGAAAAGATGAACAAGAGACAATAAAACTATAAAGAAGGTCAAGGGACTAAGGATATGTTAAAGAATCATACAGAAAAAGAATTAGATACTATGTTAATACAGTTAAAAGAAGTAATGGATTATCATAGAGACATCAGTTTACCAAATATCCTGAAAGAAAAACATCGCATAGTTACAAGAATAGAAGACTTCGACATAGACTGTGTATTGGATGAAGAAATACACATGAATATTATGACAGAAAGCACTTGGGAAATTTTGGGAAATCCTGCTATGGTAACTTCATTGGGAAGGATAGGCTTGTTTAAAGGAAATATGATAATCCTATGTGGAATAATTACTAATATACCTATGATTGCTCATGAAACATCGACTGAAGAAGAATTTAAAGTCATTAAATTTGTTGAGAAAAACACCCCCTTTCCACTTTTGTTATGAATGACTTGGATCGAGAAGGATTAGATCAGAAGAAGAAGCTACAAAAAAGAAAAATCAAGAATTAAGTAATCTCATAGATCGAAGAATATATCGACTGATAGAAGAATGAGAGGTTGAGTCGAAGCAGTAGAATGAAAGACAAGTAGTTGTCAAAGTCGAAAGAACACAAGAAGGTGTGAAGGACCTATCCATGTAAGAAGAAAGTATGTCCACCCAGGACATAGTGAGCAAAGAGGTATTACCTTTGAACCCTTTGAGAGAATTTCAGCAACGCGAAGTCACTATGCTAATAAAAGATAAGAATAAGAATGGAAAGAGGAATCCATAGACTCAAATCATAGGAAAAAGGGCAAGAAATCTCAGTAAGAAGAAATCCAAGCTAGAAAAACTACAAGAATCTCTAGAAAAGACTTCGTAGTAGGCAGATTTACAGAAATTGAACCTCACCGGAATAGAAAAACCACACAGAATGGGACTTCACCACAGCGAAGATATATGATCATTGGAGGCACCCCAATTGTTAGAATGATGCCCCGGAATGACTAGAAATGCAGTTATTGAAGGAAAGAGTGTCGTTGGACCATTGGGAGCGTGCCATAATGAATGTATTCACATTGATGGACACATTCCTGCCCATTGGAGGAATATGTTATGACGCTTTCTTATTTAACCCGTCAGATGCTGCATCGGGACCACTTTTTTCCACCCGTGACTATCCAGGCTAATAGAGAATTGATTGGATATCGCGCTATGATATCTAGACCTCACCATCTGTTTGATTACTTCGCGTGTTTTTTCATATACCCAATCTATTTGGTTACAAGTATGAATGTTGGGAGACGATAGCATGTTACAGACGTCTGTGGAGGCGATTCTCATGGATCTCATGGCTGAGAGAGTTATTTTTGTAGGAATAAGAGCATCGTCGACTAGGGTACTACAAACATCCCCCTTGAATGGATGTCGTTCTAGCCGTACTACTGAGAAGAGAAGCAAGAAGCACAATGATCTGGATAATGCCAAGAAAATCTTGTCGGTCTTACCAAATTATGTACCACCTTTGACTGGCGCGATAACCCGCGATAGTATCCCACGTGACTTTGAATACACGTTGATCATTCTGTACACCTCGAACGAGATACACATAGTTGGACCCCAGTTAGGACAGATTCCAGATCTGAAGAACATCGAATTTAAACTCGAAGATAGGAAGAACTACACGATTCTCGCGTCGCATAGGTATTTGATGAAGATGACTGGGAAGAAGTTGTGCATAGTCTCCCAGTCGTGGATTAAGGAGCTCGTGTAGTCAATGATACTGAACGTGATGAAGATCACTTACTTTGGTAGAAATCAAGAATTTAATGCTTGCTCTAAACTCCTTTTGTCGTGCTATCAAGGAGGATATCTATGGCTCGACAGGCCCATTATTGTGGATCCAGTGTTCATCCACCTAATCACAGGACTGAGCATGCATGGACTGGACCCTCAACAGTTCTACCTAAGGAAGACTTCAGATTGCTCGCTGGCACAACGCATAAAGGAATATTATGGTGATGTAGAAAAGGGAAAGTGAGGCTACAAGGAAGTGCGCCTAGTTTGTCAGCTTATAGCTAGCAAGCTACAGTGCTACTATAAGTTGATCGATGAAGACATGGAGGAGATCACCAAATAATGGCCGACGGAATTACTTGTACCATTTGAATATGAAGAGATCTTCGACGCGGACATCATAGGAAGCCCCTTGGTCACCCGCGTCGAGCATGTTGGATAGAGAAATTTGAAGAAAAAGATAGAAGTACAGAGCTTAGAGATCAATGAAGAGGAAAGTTCCTCTAAGGAAGATGGAACTGAC
>JZKD02S0260284.1:216952-232211 GCA_000966675.3 Picea glauca
AGAACAATGTCTAGAAGGGCCTGTTACATATCAAATAATTTAGGATTTTTTTGAGCAGGAGGCTTTGGTGAAGCAACAAGTCGAGAAAACTCAAGCTAAGCTCGAGGACATCAAAGCCATGTTGCCCAGATCTGAGTGACTCGGGAATACTCACAGGTGAGTGTTGGGGGATGTTTGGCCCTTGACCAAGTTTTGAGGAAACATTGGTCGTGTTTGACCAATTTTGGGACTTCGACATGCTGGTCAAAGATGGAGCGCCCAGGCGGAGCTAAGATCGTGAGATCTCGCTTGTTTTACAGAGTTGTGGATCAAGCAAAGGGTTTACTAGGGTTTATTTAATAGGTTAGGGGATGTTGTCCCATGGGTTTACCCATGATTAGGCCTCTTTGTAAATGTATAAATAAGTAGCTAAGAGATGTAAGAACTACTACTGGCGGGTTGGCTATGTGCAAGAGTATATTAAGAATTGAGGATCTAAGTGCAAGTGTTTTGTAAGTTTCTTTGTGCACAAATGTTGTATGTAATTCTCTATGATACTAAGGAGTTGGTGATGTCCTTGACATGGCTATATTTATACCACATTGATATCAGAATGAAGACCCTGGGTTGGGCACTCACTCTATTGTGCGCTTTACCCGGGCTGCGATGGAGATCATTTGAGCATGTAAAAGATTTCAGTACAGTCATCATGTTGGCAATCTTACTGATATATATATATATATTGTCACATAGATGCACATTATATTGATTCGTGGCTATGTTGTTTTCTCTCATAGCTCCACTGTGTATTTTTCTTGGTCGTTATCAATTCATGTCATGGAGATATGGATCCACATTGTATCTTTGGTGGACATATCCTCAGTCAATATTCTCATGGATCTGCAGCGTATTGGTCAACTACCATGCTTTGAGTCATCTCGTATTCCAAGCATAGGTATTCCTGTCTCGGAAATGGAATGTATTTGTGTATTGATTAATGATTTTTTGCAACTTTTTCCTGGTTCTCCTACTCTAGCACCCTTGCATTGAATAACTTATAAAGTGTTTTGACCATCAGTTTCTCTTTTGAGCTCACACTTTAGGGGACATCTGTTACACACCAAAATGTCACACTTAAGTGTCGCAAGTGTCTCAAAGTGATGTATGCACCTTGTTAAGTGTCGCATGAACTATCACAAGTGTCATATGCACCTTACCTAGTGTCACATTCACTTTGTCGAGTGTCGCAACCCCTTGACACCATGAAATACATTTTTCACAATCCCTAGTCAGTGTGCAAGAGAAATATATTATATGAAGGTCAAAATACTATGTGTAACACCCTTGTTTCCCCCAGTTTGTAAATATAACTATATTGTCCAAGAGATTATGGAAAACTTGATATGTGTGAATGTTTGATTTGATGAACCTTTCTATAAAATGTCAATGAATGTAATTTATGTTATTAATAGAAAATGGATAAGTGTTTCATGACTGTTGAAAGTGGGGTTTTCCAAGATAGACCATATATTCTATGAAACATATGGTGAGGGGAACCAAGAATGGTTGAGATAACCCCCACCAAACAAATACCTTGTTGGATTTAATTACTCAGGACCAGAACAATCCTTTGACCCAGGAATGAATTACTAATGAGGTTGGTAGGTGGGAAGACACCCTATATTACTTATTTCCTAAAGATTATTTTTAAACTTTTACCAAAGAAAAGAATGAAACTTTCTACTGTGTGTATTTAAGTAATATGAATTGTGTGTTGTTCATGAAATAATAGACCATTGGCTAATAGTAAGTGGTTTTTCAACACTCAAGAAGTCAATAAATCGGGGAAAACTACAAGTATAAAGGATGGTGACATGCCATGAAGTGGGGGATGGCTCCCATAATAGAGACGAATAATATGACTAAAGGAGGGTGGTGGAAACCCCTCCGGGTCTGGCTGAAACTGTAAGAGCCTCATGGCTGAATTACAGAGTTTCAAGGTCGACAACGAGAAATTGATAAAGGAGAAAGAAAAACAAATGGAAATTAATGCAGTCTTGTTGCGGAGCTTATCTGATATACAGAGGTAGCTACATCATGGACCCGCAACTAGTCAGGTGGAGCAATGAAATATGAAGAGAAATGAAAGTCCACCTGAGATATGAAACCATGGTCCCATAAGTGGCCACAATAGGAATACTACCTCGAGGAAGGTCTAACTTGGAGGCGGGAGAGACCTCTCGAGAGGAAACTAGAAACTCCGAGGGATATTCTAGTAGAAAAAATATCTCACATTCTCAAAGAAAAGGAAAGAATTGAAAGGATTCCAAAATTCATGATCCTGAAGATTTCAAGAAAACCAAACCACCCTCTTTTGATGGAGATATTAATAAAGGGGAAGAGGAAGAAGCTTGGATGCTTGGTTTAAAGAAGTACTTCAGAGTCCATGACTACTCTAAAAACTTCAAGGCTCAAATAGCCATCTTCAACCTGAATGGAAAGGATTCCATGTTGGCATGTTTACAGGTAGGTCTTCTTATCTTTGATGACAAGATCAAAGTATTCATCGTGCTTTTCATTGATGGAAATATCAGATTATGCAGCAAAAGAAAAACAGGGACAACGAAAGTTCAGAAGAGAAAAGTGCAGAAGTGTACGCAGAGTGCAAGAGCGTGCTTGTTCATTTGAAGGAAAATAGGCAGGAAAGGAAGATCAACAACGATGATTGAATGGAAAGCTCAAAGTGTTGATCTGAATCTATTTCGGAGTTTCGGATACCAGAAGTTGGAGTGTCAAAACACTTTGCAACAAGAATGCCGAAATCATGATATGCGAAATCACGAAATAATTATAGCTGTCAGATCGAGGTTTGATGTGGACCGTTGATCCAAACCCATTTCGGGGTTTCGGATACCGGTAGTTGGAGTGTTAAAACACTTTGCAACAATAATGAATAAATCGTGATATACGAAATCGCGAAATAATTATAGCCGTCAGATCGAAGTTTGATGTGGACCGTTGATCCAACCCCATTTCGAGGTTTCAGATACCGAAAGTTGGAGTGTCGAAACACTTTGCAACAAGAATGTCGAAATCACGATATGAGAAATTGCGATATGATCTGAGCCGTTGAATCAAGATTACATATGGATTGTCGAATCATAGAACAAGTGGAAAGTGATTGGAATTTTGCTAACTTGGAGTCAATGGAGCATGGTGTGGAAACTCGCGAGATGCGAGATCGCGATAAGATCTGGACCGTCGGATCTATGGATATTTTAACCGTCGATCAGACTTGATGAAGTTTAAACTCATGAAATATGAAGCACCTTTTGGCACATCCTTTGGTCACCGTCGATGGTCACAAGAAGGGAAGGATTCAATCTAGCTAAGATCCTTTTCGGGGTTTCGGGGATCGTGACTTGGAGATTCGAGATGCCTCATCTCCAAATTCATGAAATGCGAAGTTGTGAAATCACTTTATGGATAAGCGCTTGGTCAAAACTGTTGGTCACATGGTTAAAGAGATGTAGAGAAGAGATCGAAGAGAAAAGCTCCATTTTAGGGTTTTGGGGATCACAACTTGGAGAGTCGAGATGCCTCATCTCCAGATTCACGAAATGCGAAATCGCAAAAGTGATTTATGGATAAGCGTGTGGTCACAACCATTAGGCACATCGATGGAAGATGGAGCAAGAAGCTAGAGGTGCTAAGCTCCATCTCGGAGTCTCAGTGTTCGCGATATTGATTATCGAAATCTTCACCACAGGAATGCCGAAATGATGAAATGTGAAATGGTGAAATAAATGCAAGACCCTACGGATTTAATCCAACAGTGCAGGTGAATTTGAACATGATTAGAGGGCTACTGTTTCACTTCACAGTTAATCAATCAGTTACGATTCAGTTAGCAAAACTGATTCATGATTCTTGATCAGTTGGAAATTCAGTCACCAAGGTGTTTTTTCCCAAGAATATTTGAGGTGGAACTGAAGTGGTAATTGGACATAAAAGGAACACATAGAGACTGTGTGTGGTTGGTTTCTCTATATGAAAAAAAAATTGAGTTGAACTGTAAGAAAGTGAAGGTGAGAGTATGCGCAGTGTGAGATAAAACTCATAGATGAGTAACGGATGATGAATAAACATAAGCAAGAGAAGAATTGGAGAACAAGCTTGAAGCAGAGCAGAATTGCAGACAGAGGAAGAGAAGAATTGCAGAATAGTTAGAAGCAGACCAGATTTACAAAATAGAGAAGAAGTGGTAAGAATCAATTTATTTGTCTTGTTGGTTATTCAATCATTCATTTATATTCTAGGGTGGTAAAGAGGTGCTAGGGAGGATTGTTGTCCTCATAGGTTCAAGTGGGTGCTTGAACATAGAGAGTTTCATCTTCCTTCTGGTTGCAGCTAGAGAAACCAGGGTGGCATGGTGGTGCAAGGGAGAACAAGTGTTCTCTGTTATACAGGTTGGAGATTGTGTAACTGGAAGTTGGTGCTTCCATCTAGTTGGTGCTGGAACATTAGGGGAGTTGGTGCTTCCTTCTAGTGGGTGCTAGAGAAACAAGAGAGTAGGTTCTCTCAAACAAGTTGAAGCTTGTAAAATAGAGGTAGCATCCTCACATTGAGTTGGTGCTCAATTATAGATGATGTACAAAACTTAAAAGACTACCTATCATTTCGAAGAAGAAGAGGTTTTCTCCCTTTATGGGTTTCCTCGTGAAAATATATCTCTGTGTATATCTTATGTGTGACTGATGCTCATTATTTTTATTGTCCATATGTTGTATAATGTTGATGATCACTTGAAGAAAGATTAAGAATGTATTAATAGACTTAATATTGTTTAAGCACAATAAAAACTGATTCACCCCCCCCTCTCAGTTGTCTTAGTAATTTCAACATTCCATTTGGTGGGAAGACCTTAAGAATGTGAAAGGAATCAATGAGAAGGACTTGTCATGGAAACGGTTTGAGAAACACTTCAAGAAGAAGTATCTGTCAGAGAAATACTTTGATGGGAAGACTAAAGATTTCTATGAACTCGAGTTGGGACAAATCACCATAGAGGAATATGTCAATAAATTCCTTAAGTTGATAAGGCATGCGTTA
The DNA here is from genome assembly GCA_000966675.3 of Picea glauca. Classification (NCBI taxonomy): domain Eukaryota; kingdom Viridiplantae; phylum Streptophyta; class Pinopsida; order Pinales; family Pinaceae; genus Picea; species Picea glauca. The sequence goes on from JZKD02S0260284.1 coordinate 222,044, forward strand.
GCACTCTATAAATTTTGTCCGGCTGATAGACAAATGACAGAGGTAACTGTTGAAAAAAATATTTAGATGTGAGGCACTAGCCTGCTCAACTCAGAGAGGTCTCTCTCGTGTCACTTGATATTTCTTTGGAAATCGATGGCTAGATTTGGTTTTTTTCTGGGATTTTTAATAAAGTTGTTGGCAATGAAGGGGAGGAACACTCAGAGCTATGGAGTCAAAATTCTGAAAGTGAACGAAAACAATGATCATCCAGTAGAACTCTCCATAGGATAAAGGCTAAATGAGGCAATGAATCTGAATTATATTTGATTTTAAGTATAGTGTAGGAAGATAGAGAAAACAAATAACTGCATTAGAGAGTTACAGAAATGAATTCTGAATTTGTTAAGAAGAAAATCACATAGATTAAATTGGTTAAGCCAAGAGCATCACAAGATGAATTCTGGGCCTTTAACTATCCAATTTAAATAGAATACAATGGAAATGGAAATAAATAATCACAGGAAATACATACGATGAGAGAAGACAAAACCCATATCACCACCATTAGAATCTTTTCATAGAGACTTTGAAAGCTTCTGCATGTATATTCAATTTAGCTTCAGAAAATTACAATAGAGTTTGAAACAACCAAAAAGGTGCCCTTGCACTTCTGCCAACATTAATTCATTCAAATGTCCCAGTATTTATACAATTCGATTGCAATGGTTGAAATTGAAAACGTTTCAGCTTTTAAAACCAATTATAATAATTTCAACTAGCAGTCTTGGTATATGAACCTATTTACAATGATTAAACAAAAAGACGTTTCAAAACTAGGGACAGACTTCTCTGACTGCTCAACTTCCTTTACGACATCTTTCTTTCCCTGATCTTTTGTCGACCTTGTGGGTTTGGTGACACCTAGAGGTTACTTACTGGTTCCGTGAAAACTACATTTCATCTTGCCCAGCCGCATGATTTCCTACCACTGTGAGTCAGAAGGAATCTCGTAATACATCATTTCCTTTATCAAAATATCTAGGTTAATGCATGTAGTGTAGAACATATTCGGCAGCCCAATCTTCATTGTTTTAAACTAATTCAAAATATCAAACTCTGTGGCCAAATACTCTACCAAACTTGGGTCACTCCGAGGAAAGGTATCTATTTTCCAACATTGTCTAGCAAATTTTCTTTGGACACAGAAATAGGTGAAACTGTTAATTCTGTGTCAAATACATTGGAGTCCCTGTCAATTACGGATTCTTATTTAGAGGCGAATTCTTGCTCTATTATGGATGAAACGACAGGGTTGGTGGCCATGATGAAAAATACCTGTAACTTAGCGGAGAATGTGTGGAATTGGTTCATCGTTGAGCTTTAATTTTGAATGGGGGGTTTGCGCCACTTTTCAAACATTCAAGTGCTTTGAAATATTATAGAATAATGACCCGGGGCCCTCCTTTTATACGTTTTTTTCAATATCGAGGATTGGAGAAAACATTTTTGAGTAGACCGCTTTTCGCCCCGATGTGCCTTTGATGGTGCCACGTGTCTAAGAAATGAAACCATGGTATTTTCCCCAGCCCACCTTCAAAAAATGATCCTCTGCGCTACTTCAATGCCCGATATGTGTCTCAGTCGTCGATCTGGGCTACTCCAAGATCTACGGTCCGTCGGGTCTCATCAATTTTCGATATCGAGGGTTGGAGAAATTGGTTTTAGGTAGACCTATTTTCACCCCGATGTACTTCGAGTGGTGCCACGCATCCACAAAATGAAACCATGGTATGTTCCCCAAACCGCTCTCACAAAATTATCCTCCACGCTACATCACCGCACGATATGGGTCTCGACCATTGATCTGGGCCACTTCAAGATCTATGGTCCACCAGGCCCCACCTTTCGCACCTTCGCTATATTTATCCATATGCCACAATATGTGATCTTATCCTCCAAACTATCAAGCTTCCATAGTGATGTAACTCTTTTCTAAATTTCCGATACTTGGATCCTATCTAAAAATTGTTATGGTGATAACATAGGATCCAATTGGGGATGTTATCCTCCTTGCGAGGTAGCAAAGAACTGTAGACTAAGTTCCTACCCATTGGGCTGTGGTTTATTCGTCAAATCTGAATCCGCTGGTCTTTATTCAAAAACTCAAAATCGACCCAGCATAGCTCAAGGCCTTCACCTCGGGCTTCAACTATGTTGCTTTTATTCCAACTTCTTCATGAGAAAATAAAAACACAAAATGATTATGTACAATGAATGGAAGGGGTGATTATGTTTAAACGATATAATTCTTGAGGAACCTACCATTCATAGGCCCTCCTCCAGTGATATCTCCATTAATATCATGTAACAAGTAGGCATTGCTCCTACGGTATGCTACAATTTTGAATGGGCCCAGCCATAGGTGATCAAATTTCCCATGTTTTCCCTTATGTTTGTTTCTGGCATCCCATTTTAGTACTCAATCTCCTGGTTTGAAGTCATCCACCTTGGTATGTCTTTCGAAAGCCTCTTTGATATTGTCTTGGCGCAGTTGGGCATTATGGAAAGCCTTTTCTATGGTATGTTGTACACGGATGAGTTCATCCACCCTTCTTCATCTGGCATCTATCTTTGCGTATTGCTCCTGCAACAATATCATTACCATCAACCCCAATGTAGTAGGAAAAATTACTTCAGTGCCATAAACGATCTGGAAAGGGGATGTTGCTATGGACCTCTTAGGGGATATTTTGTCAGCCCACAACGCCTGGATGAGATTTTTGTGCCATGCCTTTTTATTCTCTTGCAACAATTTTTTTATGATTATGACTAAGCTTTTATTCAAAGACTCAGCCAATCCATTCCCTTTAAGGTAGTATGATGTAGAAGGACCAAGGGTGATATTGTAATCATTGCAGAATTTTATTATTTTCTTGGATTTGAAAGTTGTTACATTGTGTGTTATAATCTTGATTGGGCATCCAAATCTCGATAGAATATTGTCTTCTAAGAATCGAATGATAACATCATCTGTCACCTTCCTAGTGGGAATTTCCTCAATCCAATTAGTGAAATAATATGTTGTTGTCAGGATCCATTTATGTTGATCTCAGGATTGTGAATGTATCTCTCCTATAAAATCAAGGCCCCATTGTCGGAAAGGACATTCCACTGAAATGGGTTTTAAAGGTAGAAACTACAATTTTCCTTTCCTATTAAAGATTTGACATTCATGGTACTTTGAAACCTCTTTAAAAACATCGGGGAAACTTCTAGGCCATTAAAATCCATCCCTCATAATTTTATGCACAATTGTCTTCCAATAATTATGACCTCTGCAATCACCTTTATGGAACTCTCTGATGGGTTTCTTTGCTTCTTCTTCTTTCAAACAGCTCAATAAAATCCCTCCTAGATATTTCCAATATAGCAATTCATTCACTATACAAAATTTTGTTGCCTTCAATTTCAAGAATCTAGCTTTTGTTTTACTGAATTTCGTAGGAGCCTGCAAATTGTTTAACATAAAGATGATATCCTCATGCCATGTAGATTCAAGAAATTTATGGGATATTTGTGTAGTCACCTTTTCTTCTTTTGTTGTACTGTCTGACAAGTCTGCAATGAAGTTTATTCCCAAGAGTTCACATTTTGTTTGTGCCATCATCTTAGCAAGCCCATGTCCTTTGATCAACTTGGTGGGTTTAATCTCCAGGTCATATTTTAATAGAACTGTTATCCATTTACCCCTCTTTCCTTCAGGATCGGGCTATGTTAAGATGTATTTCATTGAGCTACTAGGAACATAAGCAATATTCTGGGAATGTGGGATGTACACTCTGAATTCATTCAACACCTTGACTAAAGCATATGCTTGCTTCTCCATGATGTCATATTTCAAAGGAGCATCCCTCAACGTATTACTGTAGTATGATATTGGCTTCTCAAAATTTTGGTCATCTTTCTAGAGTAGCACACCTACAATTGTGTGTTCTGAGGCAAAAGAGAATAATATGAAATCTTTCTCAAAATTGGGACTAGCCAGTACAGGAGCCTTTGTCAATGCCACCTTGATGTCTCAAAATATTTTATAGCCTCAGGAATCCACTTTATTTCATTTCCCTTATTGAGCATGTTGGTAATATGTTTTATGATTTTAGCCAAATTAGGGACGAATCTCCTCAAAAAGTTCACTTTGCCCAGGAAAGATTGTACTTCCTTTTTACTTATGGGTATGCAAATTTTCAGGATTCCCTCCACTCTATTGGGGTCTACCTTTATCCCTTCTTTTGAAATAATGTGTCCCAACAGCTTTCCTTCATCCATGGTGAAATTTGACTTCTTAGGATTTAATGAGATCCCCAACTTTATGCATTTGTGAAATGTCCTTCTGAGATGTTTGAGGTGTTCCTCATCTGAGATGGAATACACTGTGATGTCATCCAGGTATATAACAATGAATTTGTCTTTTTCATCAAGAAAACCTATGTCCATATCTCTTTGAAACGTTTCCCCTAAATTCATAAGCCCAAACGTCATTTTGGCATACATGAATGTTCCCCATGGTGTGGTAAACGTTGTATTCTTTTGATCGTCAAGGTGCACCATAATCCGATTGTATCCTGACAAGCCATCTAACATTGACATCTTCTGAGAGCCCACCACCTTATGTAAAATATGATCCATTTTGGGCAATGGGTAGTTGTCCTTAAGATGTACCTTATTCAGGTTCCTGAAATCCACACACAACTTGATTTCTCCACTCTTTTTTCTAAATGGCACCAGATTTTCCACCCATTTGGAAAACCTTAGGGACACTATGATTTTGGCTTCAAATAGTTTCTTCACTTCTTTCTGTATCAAAGGAAACAGTAAAGGATTTATCCTTCTCAATTTCTGTTTGAATGGTTTGTGGTCTTCCTTTATTGGAATAAAATGCTGGATTATATTGGTATCATAAACTTTTATCTCATCATAACTCCAAGAAAAAACATCAGGGAACTCTTTCATTAATTTGCATACCTTTCCTTGACTTCAGGGCTGAGCTTTTTGGAGAAATTGACGATTTTTGGATCTTCTGGAGTCCTAATATTGCAATCTTCCACATCCCATTCATTTACTGTAATCTTTGGACTTCTGGCCACATCATTATTATCGAAGAGTTTCTCCAAGGGGACTAGACCTTTGGGAATGATGTTTCTCTTTAGCTAAACAATATTTATGCCTACAATCTGATTGTCAAAATACCCTTCCTTTGTGAAAGCAGTTGCATCCACCTCATTGTCACAGTATTCATCATCAATGTTTAAATTCTCGAACTCGTTCTCCATTTTGAGGAAGCTTTCTATCTGTTTGATATCCTCGAAAACTTGTCAGTGCTTCATATTATATGGTACTGCTGGCCTGTACTTGACCTCAACCTTGTATATTTTTTTAGGGAAAATTGGAACTCTAAAAACTGTTGCTGAAGTAGCCAAGGCATCAGCAACCTGATTTTGTTCTCTTGGAATTGTTGAAATATTACATTCTGGAAACTTCTCAAGGAGGTGTAGTACCATATTTCTATAATCCCTCAATCCGAGGTGTTTTTCTTGGTATATGCCTTTGATTTGATTTATAATTAGCTCAGAGTCTCCATGTACAGCAATTCTTTTGGCACCCAATTCTTCCAAAACTTTCAACCCCAATATTAATGCTTCATATTCATCCATGTTATTCGTGCATTCAAACACAAGGTTATAACAACATAATTTGGAGTCTCCTTTGGGATGATTGATCCATACGCTAGCTCCAACTCCTTCTCTGCATGTAGCCCCATCAAAATTCATTTTCTATATCTGATCCTTCGCATCATCTTATTTCTCTAAAAATTATTCTATCTGTTGGTCATGATTGTCTTTGTCAGCCATAAATGATTTATGCTTCCTCTTCTTTGGAGCACAGGTCATTGAAGAAAATAGAAGACCCCAATTCAGTTTCCATTGAATAGATAGGATGATATCTAGGATGTGATTTGTTGTTGATCATGTATTTAAGCGAAACCTCTCTATACAATCTTTTGTCTTGACCAAAGATAGGAATAGTGGCATATGACATGTCCATCTCGAGGGTTCATTTTAATTTTGTATCCCATGACCTGGACAATAGCATACCAAATTTTGGAGGGATATCAGCGACCACTACGTCCATCACCATATTCTTTGTGGGGATTTGTGCCAAAGACACCACCAGATCTTTGATCAAGCCAAGGAATTTCACCTTTCTGGAATCGAAAGAGAACAAATCTTGATAAGGTCTTGTGACATCGATACCCAATTCGTCCATGACCACTTTGGGCATCAGGTTGTGAGATTCTCCCGAATCCAACATAGCATTGTGCAGAGTCATGTCGTGGATTTTCAAACTGACATAAAAAGGAGGCACTTTTTCATTTTCATGGATTTATTCTACTCTTGGTCCAAATAAGATGGTTGGGTGATCATCTTGTATGTTCAGGGTATCAGAGGTTTGCCTCATCTTAAGTATCTTGATGATCTGATTTTTGTACTCATTATTCTTGATTAATTCATTAAATGGTATAGAGATTTTGATCTTAGCCATCTCACTTCCAAATTAAAAGATGATGAAGCATTCTTTACCTCTTTGGTGACCATTTCTTTCCTTTCTTCCAATAATTTATTTTGAGGTTATTTTTTTTGCTTCCCTTTTTCTATAGTACCCTTTACAGTTGAATCTTTTGCAGCAGAATATTTTTTGGGATAACTTGTAGAAGGTATGTTACTCTGATCTTCTTTGGTGGGATTTCCCTTTGGATGGTTTCCCTTTGGAGGGTTTGGAGGTACCTTTTGATTTCAAAGGTTATATTGTCTTTGGAATTTCATGATGGCATTTTGCAATCTTGTCTCGTAATCTTCCCTTTCTAATGATACCCTTTCCTCTTCATCTTGCAAAAAGATCTCACTTGCATCCATGAACTCTTCATGTTCTTCTTTAGTCAAAAACACTTATGTTTATTTATCATCATAGTAGTTCATGTTGTCTTCAAAATATCCATCATAATTTTTATCTATATAATTATTTTGAAAAGGAGGCCTTATTTGTTGATCTCCTTGATTTCCTTGATTTCCCTGATTTGCCTGATCTTCTTGATTTGCTTGGTTCTCCTTATTCCTTTTCTCTCTTTGTCTAATCTGTGGGATTGTTGGTCTCCTTGGATTTCTGGGTGGACCATCAACCTTTTCTCTAGGGTTAGCTCTGCTACCCAAAACCATTATTTCCATCATTTTTTCCATGTTTCTCATCATTGCCTCAAACCTTTACTCTAATGTTTGTGATGTTGAAGGTTGTGCTTTATCCTGAGTTTTGTTTTTGTCCCTGCCAGAGTTAGTTTTCATCTTCCCTGAAGCCATTAGGTTCACTTCGACCTCTATGTCATCGGTGATCATATCATTCAATGTGGCATATATTCATTCTCTTAATAATAAAGCAAAGTCACTTTTGAGTTGAGAAGATTTAGGGGGGGCGTACCTCAGCAGGAATTGCATTATAGGCCTTAATGAATATGGCTGAAAACTCCTGCACTGTTTCGTTGGGTGATCTCGTCATGTTTTTGTACTGGGTGTTACACATGATTTTGGTCATCTAGATGGTGTATTAACAATGGTGTAATCAAGCTCCCAACAAGAACTTTATCCTGAGAAAAGTGGCATTTATCTCCTAGAAAACACATTTTTATAGTGAGTTTGCAGGCTGCTTATAGCCTAGGGTGCAAGAATGACCCATTCTCGCAGGCCACCTTCAGCTAGGGTGCAAAATTCTCGCACATGCTTTATACCTAGGGTGCAAAATTCTCGCACATGCTCTATACCTAGGGTGCAAACTTGTTCTCAAGCTTGGAAAAAAGATGAAGTCTCGATGGATCTAGAAGGGAATCTTCTAGAGAATGGGTTGGCATTCGAATGGTTGTCATCTCACTGGTTTCTCTGATTTGGTGGGATCATTCTCATCCATGTAACCATCTCATCCTCTCCTATATATTGAAAGGATTCTCATGGAAAAGGTTAAGCAATATTAATTGGAGAATTGGTGAAGGAATTGTGTGAAGAACCTAGCTTGAGCAGAAGCTTGGAGACTCTAGTAAGTCTATCAAGAGGAATTGGATATTCTTCATGCAAGGACAGAGCTAGTGTGTGTGTTGGAACCAAGAGTCGGCGAAAGGAATCTTGTGACATCAAGGCGATCAAGTTGTATCTTCTACTTTCGATTAATATGATACAGTGGCATGTCCTTTTCCCATAAAGTCATTCTTACTTTATTGTGTAATTCCTTGATCATACACATAAGTTGACGATTGGATACATTTTGCTATCTTCACTTTGGCCGGTTTGTGTTGTCTGGGTCTTGACCTCACGAGAGCACCGGAGAGAAGCATGAGCAAAAGAGACCCTAGGAAGCGATACAAAGGTATGTCACTTGTTCCTCCTTACTAGCTATTTCAATGGTCGTAACTTAGGGAAAGAGTCATGTCCTATCCTATTTTGTTCTAGATCCAGGTGGATCTAGGGAGATCTGTTAGTGTCTGCACCTACCGATTAGTCCGATAACAAAATTGGCGACTCAACTGGAGATGCAACCCTTTTCTTTGTGGTTTTTGGTGTTTTTCCTTGTCCATTTTTTCTTGCCTTACCTTTCTTCATTTCTATCAATATCTGAGTCTTCAAGACACCCTGATAGACTCTCTGGGTCCAGAAGTCCCTTCAAATTTTTTGTCTTTTTCCAAATTTTTACCTAGTTTCAGGCCTTCTTGCACTGAACCCCACAGTGGCCTGTGAGAACACCTTGAGTTCACATCCTTCCTTTAAGTCTAGTGTGAGGTTCTCGCACCCTGCGCAAAGATAGCCTGCGAGAATGCTCCATTCTTGCACTGTGTATTACTGCTAGCCTGCGAACCCTCTTTTAAAATTTTTGGATTTAAGGTTTTTGCATGTTCAGATGCCCAGATCAGTATAGGTGTCTAAAAATAACTTCTTGGACCATTGGTTGATGTTTTCTTAACTTCGGTTTTTGTGCACAATCAGCCTTAGAAAATCAAAGGCTCTTCTTGTCCATCTTTTTCTCAACTCTCATCTCTTGACTTTTCTTAGCGAAGATATACTCTCTGATCCTAAAATCTGAGTACTCGTTTGGTTTAGAGCCGGTGATTGGTTTGAAAGTTGGGATTATTTGTCTTTCTCATTTGCTCATTATTTGGAAGATCATTGTTCTCATGCAATTGAAAAGACTAGTTTTATCTGCTTGTCATTTTTGTCTCCATTGAAAGATTGGTTTGGGTTTTGTTTATTTCTTTTTCATTAGTTATTGGTTTTTCTTACTTTCACCACCTTGGTGTAGATCCTTTTTGAAAAGTAAAAAAAAAATTTCTTTTAAAAGCATTTTCGTTTTGAAAATATTGAAAATCAATTGTTGAAATTGTTGAAAAAGAACAAATAAATAATTGTCATTATTGCATGATTCGTTGAGATTGCATTTTAAAGGAGATTGCATATCGTAGTTCGGGATTGTTCCAGAAAACTTCTCTTTCCCTCGCATACATAGGATTCATCGAACGAAAATTGATATATTTCATTCGAATCTATACATTGTTGGGTCAGAGTCTCACACAACATCAGTTTCACCTCCATTTCCTTTGAGTAACAACAGCCCTTAAATAATATTACGTAATTTTAAAATTTGACTAGTAACTCTTTTCTAGGGCTATATTACACCAACAATTAGCTAGGCTAGCACTTTGTAATAGGCAGAGAGATACACTCTACAAAGCACAAAACACACAATAACATCTTGTGTTAAGGAGTGTCAAATTCCATTTGCAACATTTTGTCCTGGGAAGCCCTTCTCACACAAGGGTCAAACACRAGGTCGCATTGATATTGACAGAGTCACTCACCTTGCTTTGTTGATATCGGTGTAGAGATTGCACGTATTATGGGGGTCACTTAGAGGTATACCCACAATGATGAGTGGAAGCCTCTTGAGTTGATTTCGGGCTAGATACCCTGCCCTTGTGTGTGGATTGGACTGTTGACTGTCCCCCCGGGATTTATTGTTGTCAGTGGTAACCTTAGTGGCCTGTATTTTTAGGGTCTTACACAAGGTGACTGTGAAGGGGCAAGTCTTCACGGTACCT
>JZKD02S0260284.1:268233-295154 GCA_000966675.3 Picea glauca
ATTTTTCTATCTTTGGACTCGTTAAACAAACATCGATAGACCTGTAATGGGACCGAACCACTCCTTCCTAGGGTTCGTTAAACATACTCTGAAGGACTCAACCGAACGATGAGGTTACATCAACAAGCATACATTATCCTCCTCAAGCTTGTGTAAAAATAAAGAGGTATTCACCAGAAATGGTGGGGGAAAATTTGGGAAAGGGATGTGTTTTCGTATTCATATTAATTGGCAGTAAGTGTCGCTCTTGAACATGACACCCCCCTATTCATTCTTTGGAGCTGGTTTGGGAAATCCATTTGTCTCTCATTCGATTTTCTACAAGGTCATATCCCGAGTCATCTCTGAGTCAATGCTGCCAAATCATTGGTCGTGTCATTCATATGTTCAAGAGAAGTCCATCCAAAACCTCTATTGAGTCAGCCATCTGCAGTTGTCCATTCTCTCCATGTCGGCCTTCCCTGTGTCTAGTCCAACTTACATCATACTCTGTTTCACCTTCAAAATATGTTACTCATTTCGTGTCATTGATGGGGGATACATCAAGGCCCTCCTATGACGAGTTTTGTTCCATTGACTCCACCTCATTATCTGGAAACAAGACATAGAAATTATTTGGTACCTTGGAACTTGCATGCCTCAATGGCAGGTTTCCTCGCTTTCGACAATGGGTTTACATCATTGACTCCTGATCGAAAGATTCTGTCGGATGTTTGACCTCAACTCACTCATTCACATTCGATGGATTGTACTAGTGTACCTTGGGATTCATTGACATTAATGGTGATTTCCCTCGCACTTGTTAACGGTTTCATCAACGATCGGTAATCAAGTGGTTTCTACCATGTTCGACTTCAACACATGTAATCACATGGTTAGATTCGTACTTTCAGGTGACAGGATTGAAGACCCTGGATCTCATCTCTTTGGTCCAGGTTGCGATGGGATATGTATAATTTGCTGACACATAGATCCACTTCGTATGTCTCGTGGCTATGTCATCTCAATTTGAATTTTCTTGCATAGATCCACAGTGTATTCTTGGTGGCTATGCGATATTTTGACGGCATGGATCCACGGTGTATGATTGGTAGCCATGATCTATGTTTATGATGTCATCAATCTGTGATCTGAGTATGGGAATGCCTACCTCAAAACTAGTATGATATTCTGCAGATGCTTGGTTGTTTGCAGGTTTCCGATTAGGTGTGCTCCTGGTTTCTGACACACACACACAGTTTACAAAGTATTTCGGTTGTCACTAATTCTAGCCTCATACTTTGGGGGGCATTCTGTTACACATGATTTTGGTCATCGAGATGGTGTATTAACAATGGTGTAATCAAGCTCTCAACAAGAAATTTATCCTGAGAAAAGTGGCATTTATCTCCTTCCAGAAAACACATTTTTAAAGTGAGTTCGCAGGCTGCTTATAGCCTAGGGTACGAGAATGACCCATTCTCACAGGCCACCTTCAGCTAGGGTGCGAACTTCTCACATTGTGCTCTATACCTAGGGTGCGAACTTGTTCTCAAGCTTGGAAAAAAGATGAAGTCTCGATGGTTCTAGAAGGGAATCTTCTAGAGAATGGGTTGGCATTCGAATGGTTATCATCTTACTAATTTCCCTGATTTGGTGGGATCATTCTCATCCATATAACCATCTCACCATCTCCTATATATTGAAAGGATACTCATGGAAAAGGTTAAGAAATATTAATTGGAGAATTGGTGAAGGAATTGTGTGAAGAACCCAGCTTGAGCAGAATCTTGGAGACTCTAGTAACTCTATCAAGAGGAATTGCATTTTCTTCATGCAAGGACAAATATAGTGTGTGTGTTGGAACCAAGAGTCACCGAAAGGAAGCTTGCGACATCAAGGAAATCAGGTTGTATCTTCTACTTTCGATTAATATGATACAGTGGCATGTCCTTTTCCCATAAAGTCATTCTTACTTTATTGTGTAATTCCTTGATCATACACATAAGTTGACGATTGAATACATTTTTCTATCTTCACTTTGGTTGGTTTGGGTTGTCTGGGTCTTGACCTCACGAGAGCACGGGAGCGAAGTGGGAGCAACAGTGACCCTAGGAAGCGATACAAAGGTATGTCACTTGTTCCTCCTTACTAGCTATTTCAATGGTCGTAACTTAGGGAAAGAGTCATGTCATATCCTATTTTGTTCTAGATCCAGGTGGATCTAGGGAGATATGTTAGTGTCCACACCTACTGATTAGTCCGATAAAACTGGGTCAACAACTAAAGGGGATTTTTATTATCCCCCCATTTTGCAAGGAAGCTTGTCTCAAAGGCTTCAAACTTTGCGATACTGGCTGGTGGAAGGGCTCTAAACCACTTCCTCACTTCTCCTACAAGACTTTGTGTAAATAGCCTCATCTTTACATCTTCAAAGTCCACCTCTTCCAAGTCTATGAAATCATTAAACTAGTCTAGATGCTTCTAAGATGATATGTTACCTTAGGTTGTAATCTTGAGGCAAATCATGTAGTTGAGTAGGCAGTATGAGGGGAGAAAATATGGCTACCATAGCTACTGTGAGGGGTCGAAGTGGTTGTTGGTTCTGAGTGGGGATCACTAAAGGCTTGGCATATGTGACTAGAATCAAATCTTGAAATCCCTTTTCGTCAAAGATGGTGTTTCTTAAAAAAGATTCAGACTTAGTTTTGAATAGGATTTGCTCAAATTTCACATCAAACTCGAGGTCTTCAATGCTAGTCACTCTTTCCTTGGGAAAACACAAATATCAGTCTGGACGCAACACTAGGGTTACTGGATTTTATTTTCTTTTACGTACAATATTTTCAGGGTCAGACACAGGGATTGCAGCTTCTGGGTCTGGGTTGCTCCTGGTCTGGATTTTCTTAGGAGCCTGGGTTTCTATCTCACATGGTGTGGTGCAACTGTTCTCTGAGTAATGGAGTCGCCAGGGTAAAAATAATCTCAGCCAATAAGTTATTTGATCCACTGTCACTCTCAGGGATCAAACTAAATCTTTAAGTCATTTTTCCCAGGAAAGATTTTTCAATTTCGTCCCCGGCAACAGTGCCAAAATGTTAGCACTCTGTAAATTTTGTCCAGTTGATAGACAAATGACATAGGTAATTGTTTCAACTAGATTTAGAGCTAAGGCACTAGCCTTCTCAACTCAGAGAGGGCTCTCTCATGCCACTTGATATTTCTTTGGAAATCGATGGCTAGATTTGGTTTGTTTTGGGGGGTTTTAATAAAGTTTTTGGCAATGAAGGGGAGGAACACTCAGGGCTATGGAGCCAAAATTCTGAAAGTGAAGGAAAACAATGATCAACCAGTAGAACTCTCTAGAGGATAAAGGCTAAATGAGGTGATGAATCTGAGTTATATTTGAATTTAAGTAGAGTGTAGGAACATAGAGAAAACAAATAACTGCATCATAGAATTACTGAAATGAATTTTGAATTTGTTAAGAAGAAAATCACGCAGTTTAAATTGCTTAAGCCAAGAGAATCACAAGAAGAATTTTGGGCCTTTAACTATCCAATTTAGATAGAATACGGTGCAAATGGAAATAAAGAATCACAGGAAATACATACGATGAGAGAAGACAAAACTCATATCACCACCATTAGAATATTTTCATAGAGACTTTGAAATCTTTTGCATGTATATTCAATTCAGCTTCAGAAAATTACAATAGAGTTTGAAACAACCAAAAAGGTTCCCTTGCACTTCTGCCAACATTAATTCATTTAAATGTCCCAATATTTATACAATTTGATTACAATGGCTAAAAATGAAAATGTTTCAGCTTCTAAAACTAATTATAATAATTTCAACTAATAGTCTTGGTATATGAACCGATTTACAATGATGAAACAAAAAGGCGTTTCAAAACTAGGGATGGACTTCTCTAACTACTCATCTTCCTTTATGACATTTGTCTTGCCCTGATATTTTATTGAACTTGCGGGTTTGGTGACACCTGGAGGTTACTTACTGATTACGGGAAAATTTCATTTTTTCTTGCCTAGCCGCATGATTTCCTTCCACTGTGAGTCACAAGGAATCTCATAATCCATCATTTCCTTTATAAAAATATCTAGTTCAATGCACGTAACGTAGGACATAGTTGGCAGCCCAATCTTCACTATTTTAAACTAATTCAAAATCTCAAAGTATGTGGCCAAATACTCTACCAAACTTGGGCCGCTGCGAGGAAAGGAATTTTTTTTCCAACATTGTCTAGCAGATTGGCTTTGGACACCGAAATGGGTGAAACTGTTAATTTTATGTCAAATACATCGGAGTCCCTGTCAATTAGGGATTCTTCTTTAGAGGTGAAGTCTTTCTCTATTATGGATGAAACAATAGGGTTGGTGGCCATGATGAAAAATACTTGTAACTCGGCGGAGAATGTGTGGAATTGGCTCACCGTTGAGATTTAATTTCAAATGAGGGGTTTGCACCACTTTTCAAATGTTTGAGTGCTTTGAAATATTATAGAATAATGACCTGGGGCCCTCCTTTTATACATGTCTTTCGATATCGGGGATTGGAGAAAACGGTTTTGAGTAGACCGCTTTTCGCCCTGATGTGCCTCTTATGGCGCCACGCATCCAAGAAATGAAACCATGGTATTTTCCCCATCCCGCCTTCGAAAAATTATCCTACGCGCTACTTAAATTCCTGATATGTGTCTCGGTCATCGATCTGGGCCTCTCCAATATCTATGGTCCACCGGGCCTTATCAATTTTCGATATCGGGGTTTGGAGCAAATGGTTTTGGGTAGACTGCTTTTCACCCCAATGTACTTCTAGTGGCGCCATGCATCCACGAAATGAAAACAGGGTATGTTCCCTAGCCCTCTCTCACAAAATTATCCTCCACACTACTTCACCGCCCAATATGGGTATCCGCCGTTGATCTGGGTCGCTTCAAGATCTATGGTCCTCCAGGCCCCACCTTTCACGTCTTTGCTATATTTATCCATATGCCACCATATGTGATATTATTGTCCAAACTATCATTCTTCCATAGTGATTTAGCTCTTCGCTAAATTTTCGAGACTTGGATCCTATCTGAAAATTGTTATGGTGATAACAGTATGTACCCTACATAAGGGATGAAAAGGTAAAAGTGTAGCGATTTATTAGTGGGTTACCTCATTCCTACTGGGGCAGGATTGAGTTTGACGAGACAAATACCTTAGAAGATACTATCTGGAAGGAAAAGTATTGTTATGAATAGCTCGGGAGTCAAACAGAACATCGTGAGGACTGGAAGAAGAAGAGTAGTTCTGGATTCAAGAAGAAGGGGTTTAAATCCTCAATATTTAAGAATTATGGGAAGGATTCTAGTATGATCCTTCCTAATAGACATGTGTATCAACAAAACTTCCCCTCCCATAGTGGAAATAAACCTTTTGGAGAAACCCCGGGAAAGACCGATAACCCAAAGAGAGAACCCTTGAAATGTTGGGGTTGTGGAGAAGAACATATGTTGAGGGATTTTCCACACAGAAAACAAAATAGTAGGAGAGTCTACAACATCCAAGAAGCTACCATAGTCAGTTATCTGGCTAGGATCATGCCACGGATTTATGCAGCCTTGGATAATAAACAAGTCGGCCACCAAGCTTTAGTGGTAGAGATGGAAGGTATGATTTTCAACCATCTAGTTTCTATTTTAATTGACCTTGGTTCTAATTTAAGTTATGTGGTTTTTATAACCCTAAATTTCTCTACACATGCATACCTAGCAATTAGCCCTCTTACTTGCATTTTTTTTCCAAGCCATCACTAAGTTGCTCTTGTAAAAAAACCATTTTTTGAAGATGTACGTGCCTTGCACCAATATTGTCCACATACATACGCTTGTTGCACCACTACAACCCATGTACATATGCATGTTTCACCACTACAACCTATGTATACTTACAAAAGTTGAAAAAAATAAAAAGTTGCAAGGAATTCGTTGAGATTACGGGCTATTGGGTGGTTTCCCAACTAATCCATCGCCTATAGCCCGTCACCCAACCGAATAACCATCCTTTTGTCATATAAAAGAAGGTGTTGGGGTCGCATTCCACATCTAGACATAAGAACAGTGACACTCTGCCCATTTCACATCCCCTTCTTGCCCCAAGAATTTGCAGCCCTTTTGTGAGAATTGCCTCAGAATTCCCCAATTTGCCTTCCTTCCTCCATCAGAAACCCATTTTACTTCCCAAGAATAAGGTTGAGAGGAGAAGCCATATGGAGGTTCACTTGGAACTTGGTGAAGAGGAGCATGGACCAAGTTCTTGGAGCAGTAGCTAGCTTTGGTTGTAAGTGATCATTGTATTATCAATAAAAGAAGGACTTTTCGTGTCCCAAATCATGATGTGTTGAATGTTTCCATTTGATTTATGTTTGTATTCTAACGTCTAACCCTAATTTGTGTATGAATTCCATGCTTGTATCTTTCTATTTGTTTTTCAGTGAATGTAGGATATCCTTGGGACGAGGTGTGCAGTCAACGAAGCTTTCAAGCATGAGAGGATCATCATTGAACATGGAGTAGAGGTACAGTTACTCGATCCTTCTCATTTTGCTTTTCATGTGTGAGTCTAGGATATGTTTGGGGTAGTTAGAGAAGTAGGAGACTTTTAAATGGTTATTGATCTTCCTACATTGTAAACCTTGGTGTAGCCATAGGGTGGTTTTTCCCTCTAGCAGAACTGGCAACCATACCGGGGAAGCCTCTAAGGTTTTAGGGGATTTCTTTTGGGTGTTTGGTTGGTTCTCTTGTACCTTTCAAGTTTATGATTGAGTCTGTTGAGTCTTTTAAGGGATTATGGTCACCTGTTGGTGCCATACTAGTTGTCCCTGGCCTATCTATCTGTCTATTTTATTTTGTTTTTGATAAATTACATAGGTGTACACACCCTACAGTGGGTCAGCACGCATACATATGCGCCCTGCCTAGTAAACAACCCGTGTACATACGTAGGCTGCTGAAATAACAATAGCGTACCTGGTTCAAAAAAATAAATGAAAAAGAGGCAGCCATCCTCTTTCCTGATTGAGGTTTTACTTCTTGGGGTTTATTGACATAGTTCAGTGTCTCCATTTTTACAGTCATAGCTTGGGTTGGATGTCATTTTCCTTGTCTTTTTGAAAGATTTCTTGTGTTTACTTCTGAAAGGGTTTTAGGCGAGTCTTTGAGTTTTTGATCATCCTGTTTGGTGTCTTTTATGACTCCATGCAATCTGCAGTGGGCCAAAGGTGAGTTTTCGGTGTTGTCTTGTATTTTCTTTTTCCCCTTTCATTTTCTTTAAAGAAAAGAGAAAAAATATTTATTTCAAGTTTTTCCTATTTGAAGCATTTTCAAAAAAAAAAAGAAAAAAGATTTTTCTTTCTTAGTTTGGTAAAGTAGTTGGAGTTAGTTATTTTAATTAATAGGAAAAAGAGTTCATTTTTTAAGTACTTTTGATCTGAAAATAGAAGGCTGACTTGTTATGCTATGCAAGCACCCTCTACTTCATTAAAATAAAACTTTACAGGACCTTGCTCCATGTGTATAAATATGCAAGATAAAATTATGTGTTAAGTTCATGCTTCATTTAAATGGTTATATGTGAGGTCTTTGCAAGATTAAATATGTTGTTTTCATAAATACAATAGCAAAAATAACTTGCAGCAAATAATAACCAGCAAACTCACAACAAGAACAACATGATAAAAGAGTTCACCCCTCTCCGGGCTACATCTCCTCGAGCCTCCATCAATGGACTTAGCTCTCTGGGATTAATTTGTCAAAAGTTATTTTACAAGCTGCTTATCAACTCCAATGGAAAAACAAACTGTACCATTGGGATCAGAACACATAAAAACCCCAAAAATGACTAATAAAACTCTGAAAATGGATCATGGCTCATCCGGGCATGACCTCTTCTACATGTGGCCATAAGCTTCACTGAACTTATCTTTAGAAAAAACACCTGTAAAAGTCCTCAAAATCCTCTGAAACCTGTTCCAATGTGTTCATAACATAACAATTAGCCAAAAATGACTATTCAGTCACAGAAAATAAACTTGGACTCACCAAAACATGACCTGAATCAATGAGGGCTTCAAGCTCCCTAGAGCTTGATGAAACTTCAATGGTTAAAAACCTAAAAAATAAGTCTTCAAATGGCCTTGATAACAATCCCAATGGATTCAGGACGTCCAAAAACCCCTAGCTGGGCTTTTACGACACCTCAATCGGCCAAAAAATGAGAAAGATAGGCCTCCTGCCATCCTCTTCCTTCAAGCTTGTTGTCTCTRGTTCGCCAAAACGCACCTCTGTGTGCTTGAACCAAGAACATGCTCCAAAACGTGTGTTTAAACCCAGTACCATGCATAACCAAAAAATGGCGCAAACCGTCGAACCGTTAACCGAACTAAAACCCCCAACTGCCAAGCCATTGAGCATATGCGGTCATTATAAGACCACGCACTATAACAAAAGGGGTTCCGTTACAAGGCAAATAAAATGATGACAAATGGCGGTATATGGTTGCATAACCGTTCAAACCAAAACCATAAAAAGTCCACGTGCATATGGTGGCAGGTCATATGTGAAACGCAATAGAACCGGGGATAACCGTTGTAAAACCCCTCTGTGCTCTCCGGTTGTGGTCACATACCACACAATAGAACCGTGGTTTAAATCTCAACAAAAATCCTGTGCACTCCGTGTTATGTATTTCATTCATATGGTAAACAATGCAACCACGGGCTGGGGCTAAGCCCCGGCCCGACCCCCCGCCGAAATATCAACCATTCAAACTTAAATAAGTTTTGAAACATATAATTAACAAGAAACAAGCGGCGGTACGATGGTCAGGCGGACTTTGTTAAAGCTTACACCGATGAGGAGGTCTGGGGGTCGAACCCCATGGACTCCAATAAAATTTTAATAAACAAACCATTAGCCAATAAAGGGGTGCCACGTGGCACCTTACCATTTGCCAAAAACATGCCACGTGTCGCATTACTATTATACCACATCTGCCAATAGATGACTGCCACATCACCAGCTGCCCTATCAGCGTACTTCACACCACGTCACCTATACGGCCTCTGCCACATCAGCCTGTACGGACTGCCCAGTCAACATCCTTTTTTTTCCCTGTTTGACGATTCGAACAGATCACTATATCTCTCACTCCCGACGTTCGTTTGAGATGAAACGAGTTGCATTGGGTTCGCAACGACAAGGGCTATGTTCTTGTTCGTTTTGAGGCAATTTCGAGAACATTGATTTTTGAGCTAAAATTTGACCCCTGGTCCAGATTTTGATCAACTTTACTGATTTCTTAGAACTTCAATAGCTCGTAGTCAAACGAAATTTCATTTTAGAGCTTCTTTTTTAAGATCTTGAAAAAAGTTAGTTATGAAAAAGTTGGTTACAAAGAGCTAGTTGTGAATCTTTATTTTTTCACTAGAAGTAATTTTGCTTTCAGTTTCGTTTATTCCTCCTCTTTCCGTCTCTCATACACATCACTAGTTTCACTGCCATATCCTTTGAGTTAAAACAAGACATTTAAATGAATTCCAATTTAAAATTAATTAGACTTTTATGTTTGTAGGGTTAATCAACTAGTTTAGGGTAGAGCCTTGAATTAGATTGGAGAGAAAACTCTTCAAGGCTTATAAACAAACATTGGAGTCAAAGTTAGGGAGTGTAAAATTCCAGTGACGTAAAATTTATCTGGGAACTCCCTCTAACACAGGGGCTAAACACGAGGTCACGTGAGGAAAGGCAGCGAATATAACCACTCTAAAGCCGGACCAAACGTAGTGGGGAACACATATTGAGGATCTATCATGGGATACTATCGCTTGCATTTTCCTACGGATCTTCATGGATCTCGAATCCATTTGAGATCCTCAGTTGTATTTCGTACCACTTTCTTTCGATACCCTCGATAGATTTCAGACTTGTTATCCTACTCATTGTGGTCCACCCGAGTGTCGACTATACCCGCCTGGTGATTGTTTGCGAGATGGAAACTTAGTTGCCTTTATTCTAGGGAATTACACAAGTGATTGTGGGGATATACTGCAGTACCTAGGGTAGATGTCGGGTCACACTTTGCAGAGTATACACAGAGGGTACTTCCATGTTCAAGTTTCACTTGCACTGGTAAGTTTCTCTAGTGTTGGCAGGCGTAACTGTTCTTCCAACTAGATAGTGGTTTTCTTGGTTTATCTTGTAGGAACGTTTCTAATGTGTTCTTGGTTTTAAACATTAGTTAAAGCCTTATTTTTTTGTTGATATTTTCACAAGGTAGAATATCAAAATCTCTTTCGGTCACGAAGGCTTCAGGACCTACCGTCAGTTGCATTAGAGCCACCACCGCCACCGTTACGATGAAGACTTGAACAACAAGGGTCATATGAAGCAACCGAGACATAGAAAATTGTTCTCAAGCCTGCTCCGAGAGGATATTACTCGAATACAAAGGAACCTACTGTTTGTAACCCTGGAGACGAAGCTCTTGGGCCATTTAAACCTTCGATCACTTAATTGTCAGTGCCAATTTTGGTACAAGTTGTCCCTCCAAGGGTAACACTTTGCAAGCATCAGATAGTTTTACAAGCAGCTATGGAAGAAAATGTTGCTACTTCATTAGGGATTCCTCACACTCCCTTAACGGCTTCCACCATAGGGGGTATTCCACCTCCTAACCCACCTTCTCCGGTCTGGACAATAGTGGTCACGACTCCCTCTACTTCAGACAGTGGCCCAATACAGTCGTCGGCGATGACCACTGATCCGTTTACACAGAGTGCGATGGGCCCTCCATTTTCATATGGGATGCCCAACTTTGATAAAAAATTCTTCCTTACCTAATCCACCCTACATACCATGGGAATGGTTGCAGGGAGCTCAAACGCTCCCTTGCAAGGATCCATTGGGGGCACCTCAACCTCTTGTAACACTATCCCTTACGGTGCAGATCATATACCTCCTCTGTCCCCCTCACTCGGAAATTATTTCTAGCCACCCATAGGGCCGAACATGAACTAAAACTTGTTTGGAGCAAGCAGTCTAGGACCTTCTTCTTACACCATGCTAGTGGGATCCATGTTGTTCTCTTTGTTCAGTGTGTTTGTTAATAACACTTTTTCATCATTTGTCGTCTTGGTTGGGTGCAACCCTGGTTTTGGACAACATAATCATGTGCATGGTACTATTCCTACACAGGGGGCAAGTACAAGAGTTTTCTCCTCACAAGGAATTTGGAATCCTTGGCAGGGATCAGTTCCCTCGCAAGGGATGCCAATCAAGGGAAACCCCTTCCATGGTCAATGGAACCCTGGGCAAGGCTCAATACCTATTCCCGTCGGATCGACTGGGGGAAACCCCTTCCAGAATATTTGGAACACAACGTAGGGAGTGATCCCTTCCCAACTCTCGTCATCCAATTATGGGAATCATCTGATGATATCCCATCAAATGCAGTTTTTGCACGTTGGTCAAGGCCATGGTATTTACCAGAACCTTGGCCAGCAACCCAAATTTTCCTGGAAACCTGGTGCCAGTCAAACTCCAGGCCCCATTTTTCCTGTACATAGTACCCAACCCAAACTACCATCTCTAGCAACGTTACACTTGCCAAAGTTTTCAGCGTTTATTAACAACCCGATTTGTCATGATACGTGTTGGCCCCCCATGCCAACTAAGTTTCCCTTGGATACTCTGAAATTCAAAGGCAATCCTGGCGAAGATCTGGGTGATCAAGTGACAACTTTCCACCTATGGTGCTCGTCAAACTCACTACAATATGACTTTGTATAGTTGCGCCTGTTTCAATGCACTCTTATTGGGGGTGTCGTGAAATGGTACATCGAGCTCTATTGCTCAAGATATTCCTACTTTAGCGATTTGGTGATGGTTTTCCTGAACCATTTCCAATTACCTATGAGATATGATGTCGACATTGAATTGATGGAAAAATTTGAGCAGACTAAGGCTGATCATATCTCGGATCACATCCGAGAATGGTGATGTCGAAAGAGATTGATCAAGGTATAGGCCCCATTGGATTTCCTGTTGCAGTGGTTCCTGAAGTCTTTGGTACCAAAATTATCCAAGGACGTTGCAACTTCGAGAGTGTTTTTAGAGGAGGAGGCGATAATGAGAGTGAAACAACTTGAACTGATATACTCTCATTCTGGATTACTCTATGATATTTTTCCATATGCACCACAGTCCATACTTGACAAGGCTAGACAAAATTATGGACCACATGTCGATGGTATAGTTGATTCAGCACAAGGAAATTCCACTGATCAGTTGTCAAATCAATTGCAAAAATTTTCCATACAGTAAATTGTGGCCAGCCAGACCTTCAGTTTGGCTTCTCCCCCTACCCAAACGTCGTACATACACAGTGTGTAGTCGACGAACCCAAAGGCCAACCAATAGCCTAAAGGAAAGAAAAAACAATGAAATGAGAAGGGTAAATGGGATAATAAACCTAACAACAATGTTGGCAAGGGAAACATAGAGAAGAGAAATTTGAAGAATCCATGTAACCTTTGCATGGAGGACCATCTGACTCACCTTTCCCTCGACTTGTGAAGGCCTAGAAGTTACTGGCGTAGCAACATCCTGTTGTGATAATGAACCCATTTCCACATGGGAAAAATATGACTCCAGCCTCTTCGAGCGCAAATGGGGGCAGTCAAGGACCCCCTGCATCTTCTAGTAATCCCTTGGTCATGAACGTTTACATGATAAAAGGTGATTCTTACATAGTGACTAGGCCACATGATTATGGAATGCCAGAATCTGCCGAAAATGGTAAAGAATCCATAAACCCACATGTTCCTCTCTAGATTGAGAGGACGATGGGAGAAATAATGACATGTATCCAGAAAGGGGCGTTCCAGAAAGATTCTCATAATATGAATGCAAGGGCTGCCTATAACTACTCTATGGTGGAGGATTTTTCACAAACCCCTTGTGCGATGTCTGCTTTAGAGGTCCTCCAGAGCTTCCCTTCGCAGAGAAAGGATCTATTATCCCCCTTTGGATCTGCAGAGACTTGTGATCCGGGAACGATCATTCTCGATATGACTGACTTGAAACCTTGTCTCCCTTACCACGTTTCATTTCATATATTAGTGGCTTACCCCACAAAATATTTTACCCAGAATATCTTCTGGACGGTGGTGGATGAGGTTGCCTCGACTTGCGTGATGTTGTTGGCATGTTGGAAGGCCATCGGCCAACCCGTTTTTTCTATGTCACCTACTCTTCTTATTTCTTTCAACGGTCGTTCTTTCAAACCACATGGAATCATCCCTTTTTTCCCCATACAGTTAGGAGGGAAGACCGTGTGCATCAAAGTTGAAATGGTTGATGCACCTCTCAACTACAACCTTTTGTTAGGAAGGACTTGGACCTATCTAATGCATCCAGTGTTTTCCACAATTTTTTGAGTCTTGTTGTTTCCACACGAGGGATGAAACATAACCATTGACCAGTTGTCCTTCTCTCGACCTGAAAATTCATCGGGGGCATCCATGGTCCTGACGATTAATAACCCTCATCCTTCTATCATCAATTTAGAGGTTGGTTTGTGCCCACCGTTGATGGGTACTTTTGACTACTTGCCTCCTTTTGGCGACATCAAGCTTGTATCAGTTTCCCCCGGCCAGCTTAGGTCTGAAATATTTCAAGTGTCATCGTTTAGAATGACTTACTTTCATGATTCGTGGAATCTTCCTTTCCCATGGGCCTCAATGGAAGGTATAGGGAATTATGGCATGACCATTCCCCCTTTTGTGATAGAAGTTGCGTACAGTATTTTCCAGCAATCTTTGGTCGACCCCAATCTGACTCCCGCATAGGAGTTAGATCCAGTTCTCGAACCTATTTGGGCTCAAGGTTCCCTCACCACTACAAATTCTTTAGACTTTGTCTTACCCTCTGATGAGGTGATTATAGAGGCATTGACTGGTCTGGACAGACCCTGGGATGATCTCCATCACAGATTTTATTTTCTCCCAGAGTTAAGAAGAATAGAGACATGTGAATTTGTATTGACTATGACTGGAGACAGGTCTTGTTCTGTTAATCCTCTGGCTATGAACGTAGTCTACGTTGAGGATAATATGGAAAGTGTCACTGAAAAAATCCCTATAGATATCTCCAAAACCCCTGGCATCGTGGAGAATGTTTTCGTCAGAGCATACTACTCCCCTGAGGAGATTCAAATCTATACATACTTATTTCAGGAATTTTGCGACGTTTTTTCTTGGTCTTACGAGGAAATTCCAGGCATCGATCCAAGAATCGTTGAACATGAGATAACGACTTATCCTAACACCAATTCGGTCCGACAGAAGCTTCATTCGGTGAATCCTCGGAGAGTGGAAGATATTAAGAATGAATTAGAGAAACTTCTCAAATTCGGTTTCATCTACCCCATATAGTTAACACAATGGGTGTCAAATCTCGTTCTGGTTAACAAAAACTAGGGTGTGATTTGTGTGTGCACGGACTTCTGTGAATTGAGCAAGACTTGTCTAAAGGATAATTTCCCCACCCCATTCATTGATCAGATTGTCGATGAATGTGAAAGATGTGAGTTATTTTCATTCATGGGTGGTTTTTCAAGATATAACCAGATTCAGATCAAACCCGAAGACCAGCATAAAAAATATTTTATCTGTCCGTGGGGAACATTTTCTTATCGTAAGATGCCTTTTGTCCTGAAGAATGCTAGAGCCACTTTTCAATGGGCCATGTCTTTTTCTTTCCATGACCTTAGACATATAGTTGAGTCTTATATTGATGATCTAGTATCACACTCTTGCAAGAGATACGATCCTCCCACACACCTCTGATTAATCTTTGAACAATGTCGCTACTATCGGATTCGCTTGAATCCTAACAAATGTAGTTTTTGCATGACATCTGGTCATCTTTTAGGTTTCATAATTTTGAAAACAGGGATCATGGTCGATCCTCTTAAGGTTGAGGCGATAGTTCAGTTGCCTCCCCCATGCACAATCCCCTAGCTTCAAATCTTACAGGGGAAAGCGAAATTTATACGACGTTTTATCGCAAACTATGCCAAGATCACTAAAGGGTTCATGCATTTATTAAAAAAGGGAGTCCCTTTATTTTTGGATGAAGCCACTCAACACTCTTTTGAAGCATTGAAAAGGTTCCTTATGTCTTCCCCTCTACTCTGACCTCCCAATTATAATAAATATTTCTCATTGTACTTGGCCGCCGCAGAGTCGACCATTGGCATGGTTTTGGTTCAAGAGGACGATATTCTCGAAGATCACGTGATTTATTACCTGAGCCAAGGCCTGATTGGACCGAAACTCAACTATTCCCATGTTGAGAATCTTGCATTGGTAGCAGCGCATGTTGTCCAGAGCGTCATTATATTCTTCTTTGCAAGACCACCGTCATCATCGTTGTGAATCCATTTCAATATGTGTTGACACGATGCATCATTGGTGGAAATATCAATAGATGGATTGTAATCCTCTAGGAAATTGACTTGTATTTTGAATCCACGAAATCCAAAAGTCGTTGGTCTTTGTGGAACGTATTTCAGAACTTCCGGTTGAATCAGGTGATGTTACGCCCAAAGAATCGCCTATTAAAGGAGATATTTTTCTGATCGCATCTTGAGACCCCTGGTATGGATATATACCATTCTATCTCCAGAATTTGAAGTGCCCTGCTTCTGCTTCTCACGACGAGTGTCGACGAATTCACCATCAGGCACAAAACTATATCATACTCGATGACACTTTGTATCGTCGAGGTGTAGACTGAATTCTCCGTTGGTGCCTTATACACGAGGAAGCATAACTCATTCTTAATGACTGCCAAACTGGAGCATGTGGTGGTCATTTGTCTAGGTTGGAAACAACCCAAACTATTCTACAATTCGGTTACTTTTGGCCTACGTTAATTAGGGATTATGTTTGTTCGGTCAAGAAGTGCCACCTATGTCACATCTTCTCTCGAAAGATGAGGGAAAATCTTGCTCCTATGTTTCCCGTCATTGTTTTTGGTCCTTTCACCAAGTGGGGGATTGATTTTACTACATGCCACCCAACTTCAGCTAGGGGGCATCATTATATCATTGTAGCAGTAGACTACTTCACAAAGTGAGTCGAGGCTATGCCAGTATTTAACAATGATGGTGAAACATCATCTCTCTTCATTGTTAACTAGATATTAGCAAGGTTCGACATCCCGAAGGAGATTGTCACTGACCGTGGAAATCACTTCCAAAAAAAAATGATGTCTGAGTTAACATCAAATCTTGGGTTGAGGCAAGACCATTCATCACCCTACTACCCACAAGAAAATGGTCAGGTGGAAGTTGTGAATAAGTCCCTCAAGACTATTATGCAGCGAACAATAAATTCTTCCAAGTCAAATTGGAATTTGATGTTGTACTTGGCATTATGGGCCTACCGAATGTCTGTAAATACTTCCACCGGTTTCTCACCTTTTCAACTCATTTACGGGTTGGAAGAAGTCTTGCCTATAGAGTGCCAGATCTTGTCTTTAAAGTTGGTAGTAGAGTTATTTCCAGACACTTCACCGCTTGAGGAACACCTATTGTATCTCGAGCAATTCAATGAGAAACACCATGATGCAGCCTTGGCTAACGAGGCTTACAAGCAACGAGTCAAGAGTCAATATGATCATTCCGTTCGTCCTCGGATTTTCTTTGAAGGTGACCTTGTCCTGGTCTACGACCAAGATAAGGATCCCCTGGGGGCCTGCAAGTTCAAACCCATGTAGTTTGAACCTTTCATTGTGAAAGAGGTCTTAAAGAAGGGTGCTTATCATCTAGTTGACTTTGAGGGAAATGATTTGGCATAGCCTAGAAATGGGCTCTACCTCAAGAAGTATTACTCATAGGTTGGTCACCTGGGTGACTTCCTGTACATATGTATAGTTCTTATACAGTTGTTTTTTTGTTTTATGGACGTGTCGCTATTTATGTCATATTTTTCACTGTGGCAGGTGTCAAGTAAATCGGAGGTGTTCTTTGGGTTTGTGGACGCTGCTAGCCGACACACTAAGAGGCTTGCTTCCAAAGCTTGGGTGATTTTCATGCCTCAAGGCCAGTTGCTATCTTATGGAGGTATCTGTCTAGGTGACGCTACAAACAATGTCATCGAGTACAGCGCCGTGATAGAGTTGCTTCGTGACGCTTTGTCGCATAGAATTTCTCACCTCCAAGTCTACTTAGATGCTCAGTTGGTTGTGTCGCAATTAAATGGAGTTTACCGTTTTTATGATCCCACTTTAAACCGATGCTTCCTTAGGGAACATATCTTAAAACGTTGTGTTGATTACATTACGTATATCCATGTTCCTAGGAGATTGAATCAAATGATAGATACTCTAGTTAATCAAGTATTAGATTGGCATGTTTCACACACATACCCATGTACATACATTTGTAAAAAATGTGATCCATAATACATAAAATATGTAATATATAAATATATATATATATATATATATCAAAAAGTGTCAGAGTACATTGGTGGGTGCAAACGCCTCAAAAATAATAATCTGGTATACATCATGGGTCTTATGCCCTCAAAAATATACAAAATTTCCCTTGGAACATTATGATTCCATCCTATCTAAGCTCGGGGATTATTGGCCCTGCCTTAGTGAAGGAAGACGTTTTCCAAACACCGAAAACGTTTGACCCAAGTACGTGGCACCCAAACTACATGAGATTGCGTGGATGGTGGGAGATCTGCGATCTCGGCCATGGGAACTACATGAGTGAGTGCGGTGAGGTTCCACTCCACCCATCTCAAAACTCTCTCATACTCTTCGGCTGGAGGTCCCCCTACAGTTGTTGGTCTATTGGCTACTGATGGTACTGCCTCTGGTCGAGGACGTCGCCTAGTCCTCGAGAAGTCTAACGGGCGCACTGGTCCCACATCTGTACATAATAGATACATAGTTGTCAATACTCTGATGCATATAAAAAATGATATATATATAAAAGAAATTAAAAATTAAATAAATTTAAAACACATGTACCTATCTCTCCTCGCTCCTCTTCAGGAGGTACGTGCATGTCTGGATCTCTAGAAAAGTTGATTCCAGAGTAGGGATAGTCCTCTATCATTGGAATCTTTTGTGCCCACCAATCAAAGATTTTTTAATCGAAGGCTTCTATGGCCCTTCCTCCCCCCTGTCGTGGAAGAAATGTTTCCCATCTACACATTGTTGGGAAGGAGGCCACATGCCCCCGTACTGTCTCTATCGGACTTAGACTGGGTACCCTCTCGAAGAAGAATGAGAAAAAAATGGTACCAAACCCGAAGTTCTTGTTGCTACACTCATGACAATTTGTAAGTTGTATCTTCATGCAAGTGAGCATGGTCATGATCCAATAAAAAATACATGCATGTAGGCATTGCATGGCACAATACATGTGCGTCTGGGAATCCTGGTGGATGGTTGTGGATCTAGTGATCCACCCAATGAGAATTAGGATCACCTTCAGTGACAAGTTGGTGATCTTGTTGACGGGCACTTGAGAACCTACTTTCTCAATGTGAGCCTCGTAGTGCATCTCGATGTAGTCGGGGATGTTGAAGGGCCCAGGGGGAAATGTACGCAGGTTAACTAGTTCCCCTCTCCTTGAGAGGCCAGTAAAGAAATGTATATCCTCAGTCGTCGAAGTCAACAACGTCCCCTCAATCATAAACGCCTCTACGTATGGGTGTCAGTGATCCACCAGCTCGTTTAGTAGCCTGGGTTGTTCCCTCATAAGAGAACAAAGGAAGAAATTCCACAACCCACATTGTTTCAGTGCGGAAATGTGCGCAGGGTCCTCATTAACCAAGATATCGATCTCCTCGTGTTCCCTCTCCCTCCAATGGACATACATCATGTTCCATGGCAGTTCAAAGGGGAGTTAGCTCTTTCATATTTCATTTTTTCCATCCTTGTGAGGGTGAACGTGGGTTGTTTTGGACACAGTCGCGTATGTAAGCGGGTAGACTATTTTCTTCCCATATACATACACTGGTTGTCCTTGGACAGCTCGCGTACACATAGGGCCACCCTTTTTTAGGAGGGTGCACCCCCAAAAAAGCCAAAAATAATGCACAAATGAAGAATGGAAATGCAAGAGGGATGATTTTATACTTACTTGGTCCAAGCAGAAGTTCGTTTCGTCCTCTTAAACTCCTGGAATCAAATTCTTTAGAAAAGGGGTCTTTTTTACCTTCTGGTTAATTTTCAAATTACAATGGTGAAAATGAGCTATCGACTTCTATTTATAGACTTTTTCGGTCCTTTTTGCCACTTTTTTTATCCCTTTTGTTATTTTTTCTAGCTTAGAAATCATTTAAATTGGTTCTTGAGTTTCTTATTGGATGTTACGATTCACTTTTCCTTTTGGTTTGGTAACTTTTTTGGGAKATGGGTCATTTTTAAAGGTCATTTCGCAAAAGTCATAATTTTCAACTTTTTGCATATAAGTTAGGATTCCACCTCCACTTTATGCATCTCTGTTATCGGACTAATTGGTAGGTGCGGACACTAATAGATCTCCCTAGATCCACCTAGATCTATAACAAAATAGGACAGGACATGACTCTTTCCCTAAGTTGCAATCATTGAATCTACTAGTAAGGAGTAACAAGTGCCATACCTTTGTATCACTTACTTAGGTCTTTGTTTCTCCCACTTCGCTCCGATGCTCTCATGAGGTCAAGTCCAAGATAAAAAAAACCAACCAAAGTGAAGATAGAAAAATGTATTCAATGTCAACTTATGCATATGATCAAGGAATTACATAATAAAGTAAGAATGAATTTATGGGAAAGAGACATGTCACTGTATCATATTAATTGAAAGTAGAAGATACAACCTGATCGCCTTGATGTCGCAAGCTTCCTTTCAGTGACCCTTGGTTCCAACACACACACTTTCTCTATATTTGCATGAAGAAGATCCAATTCCTCTTGATAGAACAACTAGAGTCTCCACGCTTCTATCTAAGCAGGGTTCTTCACACAATTCCTTCACCAATTCTTCAATTAATCTTGCTTAACCTTTTCCATGAGAAACCTTTCAATATATAGGAGAAGGAGAAATGGTTACATGGATGAGGATGATCCCATCAAATCTGAGAAGTTAGTAAAATGACAACCATACGAATGCCAACTCATTTTCTAGAAGATTCCCTTCTAGAACCCTCGAGGCCTCTTCTCTTTTCCAAGATTAAAAATAGGTTCGCACCCTATGTATGGAGCAAACTGCGATAATTTTGCACCCTAAATGAAGGTGGCCTGTGAGAATGAGGGATTCTCGCACCCTAGGCCATATGCAGCCTATGAACTCACTTTGAAAATATGTTTTTGGAAGGAGACAAGATCCACTTTTCTCAGGAAAAAAGTCCTTGTTGGGAGCATGAATACACCATTGTTAATACATCACCAAGATGACCAAAATCATGTGTAACAGAATTCCCCCCAAAGTATGAGGCCGGAATCAGTGACAACCGAAATACTTTGTAAAATGTGCGTGTGTGTCGGAAACCAGGAGTACACCTAATTGAAAACCTGCAAACAACCAAGCATCTGCAGAATATAATACCAGTTCTGAGGTAGGCATTCTCATACTCAGATCATAGATGGATGACATCATGAACATAGTTCATGGCCACCTATCATATAGTGTGGATCCATGCCATCAAAATATCGCATAGCCACCAAAAATACACTGTGGATCTATGCAAGAAGATTCAAATTAAGATGACATAGCCACGCGACATACAAAGTGGATCTATGTGTCAACAAATTATACATATTCCATCGCAGCCTGGATCAAAGAGATGAAACCTAGGGTCTTCAATCCTGTCACCTGAAAGCACGAATCTAACCATGTGATTACATGTGTTGGATTCAAACATAGTAGAAACCACTTGATTATCCGTCAATGATGATACCGTTAACAAGTGTGAGGGAAATCACCATTAATGTCAATGACTCCCAAGGTACACTAGTACAATCCACCGAATGTGAATAAATGAGTTGAGATCGAACATTCAACGGAATCTCCCGATAAAGGTTCAATGATGAAAACCCACTGTCGAAAGCGAGGAAACCTGCCATTGAGGCATGCAAGTTCCAAGGTACCAAATAATTTCTAAGTCTTGTTTCCAGATAATGAGCTGGAGTTGATGGAACAAAACTCATCACAGGAGGGCCTTGATGTATCCCCCATCAATGACACGAAATGAGTAACAAATTTTGAAGATGAAACAGAGTATGATGTAGGTTGAACTAGACACAGGGAAGGCCAACACGAAGAGAATGGACAACTACAGATGGTCGACTCAATAGAAGTTTCGGATGAACTTCTCTTGAACATATGAATGACACGACCAATGATTTGGCGGCACTAACTCAGAGATGACTCAGGATATGACCTTGTAGCAAGTCGAATGAGAAACAAATGGATTTCCCAAACTGGCTTCAGATAATGAATAGGGGGTGTCATGTTCAAGAGAGACACTTACTGCCAACAATATGAATACGAAAACACATCCCTTTCCCAAATTTTCCCCCACCATTTCTGGTGAGTACCTCTTTATTTTTACGCAAGCTTGAGGAGGATAACATATGCTTGTTGATGTAAGCTCATCCTTCAAACGAGTCCCTCGGAGTATGTTTAATGAACCCTAGGAAGGAGTGGTTCGATCCCATTACGGGTCTTTCGATGTTTGTTTAACGAGTCCAAAGATAGAAAACTCGAAGGTTTTTCATGATTATAGAGTCTGGAAAAACACTCAAAAGAGAACTCTCTTAGTTCCTTTTTCGTAAAGTAGTCCGATGAGACCGAAAAAGAGATAAATTATTGCTCAACAGATGCTTTCTTCAAATTCTTTAACGAGTGTGAAAATAGCAAGATCGCTCAACAATCTTTTCATGTTTAGAGAGTATAAAAAGAGCTTAAAGAGAACTC
This sequence comes from Picea glauca, assembly GCA_000966675.3. Lineage (NCBI taxonomy): Eukaryota > Viridiplantae > Streptophyta > Pinopsida > Pinales > Pinaceae > Picea > Picea glauca. The sequence goes on from JZKD02S0260284.1 coordinate 290,273, forward strand.
CAGGCAGGGATGATTTTAAGGATGAAAATTTATTTTAAAATGTAGAAACCTTAGCGAATATTACTAATCCTTCATATGCCAACTATAAATTATTAGCGATATTTTTGTAAAAATATTCAAATTTCTAAGGATTTTATATAGTTTTTATAAAATTTTGGCGATTTTTAAGGTAAAATAATTTTATCCTATAGAATTTGGGCGAATCATTTTTAAAATAGCGAATCTCGTTTTTGGAAAAACCATGGAACATTAGCCCATGAGCGAAATTTAGCCCCTAAAATCATCCATGAAGTCTCCAGTGGTTTCCTTTTTCGTGTAACCTTTATGAGCCCGAAAAATTGATAAAAGTGTGCCTGATTACGTTCTCATGTATTTTTGAACGTGAGAACAAAAAAAGACCAAGCTCGAGGTTTTGTCTAAAAACAATAAAAAACAATTAAGCATGCGATGAAAAAGAGAAAATATCCATACTCCTTCGTGTGGACTCCAAAATCGTTATATCTACAAAAAATTTGCACTCATAGGGATATTAGGCATTAGATTTGACGAATAAAACAATTATAAAAATCAACAAAAATGGTAAAAAGTAAATATAAGTGGGTAAAAGGACTTTTACCATAGTCATTGTGACTTTGCCAAGAATTTATCCCAAAACCCCTCTTTTTCCCTTGAATTTCAGTGCTCGATTGCAGAAGGTACAAGCAACCATTTGGCGAACTTTCTCCGTCAGCGAGGTAAGTTCCTTGTCTTCTACCTTTTCATGGTTCAATTTTTTGTTTTCATTGGCAAATTTCAAGTTTTTGAGTTTGTTTTAGGGCCAAAACTTGCACCCAAGAATTCTCATAGGCTAGCCATATGGGACCTATGAGAATGCATGATTCTCACAGGTGGCCTCAAAGGCACCTGCGAGAACCTCACACTGTGCTAAAGGGGCACCTGCGAGGGCCGCAAAATGAAAATTTACTTTGATTTTTGCTCAATGAAAAATATGCCAAGGCTTGAAATGAGTGGTTGACTCTCTTCTTATGGTTCTTGTGCAGGCACTTAACCATCACAATGTTGGAGTGGCGCGAAAGAGAGCATGAAGAGGATGATGCTATTGTCGGGAATGACCTGGGCATCGTTACCACTCTCCGAGATTGTGGTCTCTTGAAATTCTTTCGGATCTCGGGTATGAGGGCCCAAGTCAGACTGTTGGAGTACCTCGTTCATATGTGGGACGTGGACCAACAAGTATTCCACGTGGGGGTCCACACATTGTCCTTGGATATCAAGGATGTTTACTTCCTAACAGGACTATCATGGCGTGGGTACCATGCTAGCTTGACTGGTAGCCGAGGTGGTGGGCTGCCTATGAGTGAGTATTTCCATCAGTACTGTGTTCCAAAGGCGGAAAGAAGCAAAGGAAAAGTGGCCATTTGGGGGGTCTAGGATTTGACCCTTCGCACCATATTATTCCCTATTGCTTGTATGAATGGGAGTGCTACTCCACACATGGCTCTTTAGAGCTATTTACAGTATGCCATAGAGTGTATTGAGCCTTGGGTATTTAACTGGTCAGATGCAGTCCTTCGTAGTATAAAGAGCTAGTTGAAAAAATGCAGGAAAGATGACCTGAACCAATTCAAGTACGGATCACTTTTGGTGTCCTTCTTTCTTGATAGGGTTCCCTTGCTAAGGTTTCAGGTTGAGTGGGGTTTACCGGCTCCACAAGATCCGAGGATGTTGAGGTGGTGCAACCTCATGGCCCGACATGTAGCTGTGCCAATCATCAAATATAACGATTCATTATTTGACTGGTTGTGGCCACAGATGTTGATGGTCGATGATTATGCCTATGTTGGGTTGGATTTATGAGGGGATCCGGACTTGGCCCTACTTGAGGACGCTCGGTGGGGAGATCTAGGTAAGAAGTACACATTTTTTTTCTTTTAAATGTTTTTGTAATTTTTATCATATGCAAATGTTTTTATGTTTGCCCAAGAACTGATCAAAAATCACTTTTGAATGACACAGATGTGGGGCCATACCGACCTCCAGGTACGTCTCCTATTCAACGATGAGGAGAGGTGGCTCCAGTTCCGCGATGGGATGCTGAAGATTATGAGGCAGTGGAGAAAAACTTAGAGGGGTTGACTGCTGACATTCTGGACATGCCTATCGGAGAGGTCCCTCAGCGTTATCAGTGCCATACGGTGGGTGTGTCAGATTCTTTTGGCTGACTGCCTCATAGGGTTTCCCAGGAAGTCATGTGTTATCATGAGCGTCATCCATGATGCTACTTTGTAGAAGCTATGAGCTTCAGATTTTGAAATTTTGGTCCTTGGACAGAACTTTTTTGTAAAAAAAAATTGATCGTTATATACATATATACAGCTTCTACCAGCTTATCTTGTGTTATTTGATACATGTGATGTGATTGGTTTATAAATGGCCCAAATTTCTGTCTAATACATAGTTAGCCAATGCATCATTTTGTTGAAATAATGTAACTGTGAAGAGTATTCTTATTATTATTGTTATTTTATTCATAGGATTAATCCCCATTGTGGATTAATCATGTTGGTAATTGTATTAGGACCAAATCCCCTTTTGCAGATTGGTCATCGGACAATTGTAATAGGCAGAATAAGAAGTCAGCCCCAGTAGTTATTATTGAGACCCAGAATTAAATTAAAGGTGGGTTTACCCACCTAGAGTGAGAGGTTGGCCTTGCCAGTGAAGCCCCTTCACATGTGCCAGTCTTGCATATATATAGAGGCTAGCGCCTCACTTTAACACACAACTCACTTGCTCATTTTCTTAAGAGGCAATCTGCAATTACCAGTTGGAGAGAGGAGAAGAAGAGTAGCGCATCTTTTGGGGAGGACTATCTGTATTGGTTTGAGTTATCTCTTGAACATTGTATTGGCAATTTATGATAAGGAAGTTTTTGCTGGGTTTTCTTCCCTTAGAGGGTTTCCCAGGATAAATGTTGTGTCTTTGTGAATGTGTATTTCTCAGTGATCTTGTTCTTATGTTGCTCTTATCTATTGAAATGCAAAGAACTATAATAATGGAAAAACATTAACACAGTTAATGTATTTAGACATCTAGGAATATGATGATACTCAATATAATCAAAATAACGTTCCAAGAGGAAAATTCGTAAATATACCCTTAATAAAGTAGGACTTTGAATAACATAGACATTACTTAACTGGAGTACTACTAGCTGCAAATTGAGTTGTACAACCAAGTGACGGATACCGAGCGAGATAACATCAATCAACAATTCAATAATGGTGCTATACTCTGCAATATTGTTGGTCGCACGGTCGAGACACATACCTCGTAGAGTGATAAGTTCGTTTGTAGGGGCATAAATTTCCCAAGCAGCAGAAGCAAGGTTCTGAGTACTACGGCTAGCGCCATCAGCGAAGATTCTGACATATGGAAACCAAACACAACGTAACATAAGGGTAGAGACCAAATAACGAAAAAAGAATACTATAGTAAAACACAAGAAGTATGATACAATAAAATACAAGTAATCATGCACAGGTGATCTTAGGCATAGTACTTCTTTAAGTACAACCCATTTCTGGGTTCACTCAAAGGGATACCGTCGTAATCTACTAAATCGTAATCTCCTTCATCCAGAACTCGTCTAACGATGTAAGGACCTCACCACATAGCTTCAAAATTTCCATCCCCTAGCACATCTTGATCTTGTTCGTAAAGGAGAACCAGATCACCTTCGGAGAAAATGCGAGGCTTGACATGTTTGTCGTATTGGGCCTTGACATATTTCTTTTGGGCTTCTATGACTAGGGTGGTGTCGCGCCAAGATTTGTCTAATCACATGAGATACAACAGACGTTCTTCCTCGGCATAAGTGTTTGGGAGGAGTTCGATGGCGAGTTTCAGGGAGGGTATCTCACATTCAATAAAGAGGATGGCTTCTAGACCATAGACTAACCGGAATGGTGTAAACCTGGTAGTAGACTTAACAGACGTTTGGTAAGCCCACAATGTTGAAAACAACATTGTGTGCCAACTCGTTTTGTGAATCCCTATCATTCTTCGTAGCATGGTAATGAGGACTTTGTTAATTGCTTTCACTTGGCCATTGTATTGTGGGTAATAGGGCATTGAGTTTTCATGGCGAAGACCCAACTTTTTTGTGAGTTCATACATCATGAAGCTTCTAAAGTGACTACCGTGATCGGTGATGATAACCTGAGGAACACCAAAACAAGCTATGATGTGATTTAATATGAATAATGTTGCGGTCTTTCTGGTGTTTTCAAATGTCAGCATTGCCTCGGCCCATTTCGTAAAATAGTCTATGGCTACAATAATGTATCCATGCCCCCCGGCTGAGTGAGGGTGACATGTCATGAAAACAATACCCCATTTCGCAAAAGGACCGACAGAGACCACACGGTGAAGAGGAGAAGGATGTGACCGTATTTTATGGTTGTAGGTCTGGCAAGCGTGGCATTTTTGGACGGCAATTATACAGTCGTTAAATAAAGAAGGCCAAAAATACCTTGCTCATAGGATCTTATGGGCAGTAGCATACTCGGACATATGACCACCACAGGCTCCAAAATGGCAGTCATTTAAGGCTTTCTCGGGTTCGTCAAATGTGAGGAAGCGTTGAAAAAATGAGTCAATCCCACGATGATAAAGAGTATCACTGAGGATAATATACTGACGAGCTTGGTAGCATATTCGACGTCGGTCAATACAGGACAAATTGGGCCGGAAAGTCTAGGTTTGGAGTGTTGGATTACTGAGAGGGGGGGTGAATCAGTAATAACGTAATTATAATCCTTTTTCTTCAAATGTTATATCAATGTAGAATTATTATCCAAAAATGAGCAGTAATAAATAA
>JZKD02S0260284.1:305914-321697 GCA_000966675.3 Picea glauca
GGTAGTCATAATTGCATACTATCAATTGATTGCAGGAAACTTATACAAGATGGGCACAGACAACATCTTGAGAAGATGTGTACTAGAACATGAAAGGTCTAGGATTTTAACAGAGGCTCATGAGGGAATAACTGGAGGACATTATGCAGGAAAAGATACCATGTAGAAGGTATGGCGTGCGGGACTATGGTGGTCGACCATTCACAGAGATGCAAAGGACTAATTCCAGAGATGTGATGTATGCTAGAGGGTTGGAAAACCTAATATACGGGATGAGATTCCCCTAAGACCATTAGTAACCTTGCAAGTATTCTACAAATGGGAAATAGATTTTGTGGGACCAATTAATCCACTAGCAAAGAGGTCAGGAGCAAGGTATATCATTACTGCGACAGAGTACTTAATGAGGTGGGCAGAAGAAGAACCAGTAAAATATTGTAGCGCAGAGACAACATCACACTTCATGTTTGAGAAAGTGAACAGTAGATTTGGATGCCCAAGGATTTTGATGAGTGACCAAGGCACTCACTTCATCAATAGTATTATCAAGGTTGTGACTAAAAAGTTTGAAGTCTATCATCAAAAGAGTACACCATATCACCCTCAAGCAAATGGAACAGTGGAAGCCTTTAATAAGATCCTAGAGAATGCATTGACAAAGATTTGCAATGTCAATAGGGACGATTGGGATTTGAAGATACCAGCAATATTATGGGCATACATGACTACATGAAAAAAACTAATAGGAAAGACACCATTCAGGTTGGTGTATGGACAAGAAGTAGTGGTTCCATTAGAATTTTGGTACCTAGTCTGTGCGTAGCAACAATTACCAACATGACAAAACGAGGTGTAGTACAAGAAAGGCTAAGTCAACTGATGGATATGGAAGAAGATAGGATTCTAGAAAGATTTCACCAAGAAGTACATAAACCAAGGGACAAATCTTAGCATGCCAGACATATTAAAAGGAAGAGTTTCAAGGAGGTAGACCTAGTCTTAGTGTATGATAGTAAATTTCTTCAGCACCCAAGGAAATTCAGAATGCATTGGTTGGGACCATATGAAGTGAATATTGTCACAGAAGAGGGAGTTGTACAGCTAAAAGATTTAGGAGGTACAGAACTCAGAAGAATGATGAATGGGAGTCAACTGAAAATGTATCGGGATAGTCGACCTCCTAACACCTAGAAATTTACCGTACAGTAAGAAGATATGCATATAGTGTATTATATTATACGTAAGGGAGAGAAAATGAGAAAAAAAGATAAAAAGAAGAAAAAGAGGAAAATCCATAAAAAGTAAAAAGAGGATAAAATAAAAAACAGATCGGCACACATGGAGGGTCTTGACAGAATAGAAATGGTAAAATAGAACAATGCGACGCAAGGAAACCAAGGTTTGAAAACACCATGCACAAAAGAACATTTAGCTAGTAGAAAGGTATAGTGCACAGGAAACACCGCAAAAAGTGAAAAAGAGAAAATTGTCAATGCAATACAACTGTTACTTCTCTGTCACGTTATAAAGTCAGAAAAATGGGGGGAAATGACCCATTGTGTTATTTTCTAAGAAGAAGAATGCAGAGTCAAGTGGAAGAGGGATAGAGTGATAATTTTCCCTAACCTTTGTCGATTTGGAAGCCTACAAGTCGGATTTCTTTGCCATGTCACCACCGAGGGTTGGAGCGCCAAGAAGAACAGACAAAGCACACAGAGTAGCACACATATGAAAATAGCACAGGCCCTGGCACAATATAAAGAGAAGATCAAGGAACTGGAGGAGCGCACAGTACCTATGACTCCCCCAGCAGTCTGAGTGCAAAGAGAGAAAGATGCGACAACAACTGCAGAAAACATTACACAAAACATACATAGGGTGGCATAAATTTTGGAAAAGAGTGGCCAACTATGGATACAACTATTAGATGGGAGCCTACAAGATTTGCAAGGAAAGGAATTAAATTACATGCAACAATGGAAGATGTCAAGTAGTGATAGAGGACAATGTCCCTACCATAGAAGATCAAGAATTTTGCAGAAATGAAGAACCTTCAGGCAGAAGAAAAAGCGGTGTAGGCATAGAAGATCGCATGACAGGCTTAGTTGGAACCCCTATAAGAAAAGGAAGAACAATTGGTCGTGGAAATCGATGCAATGAAAGTGCACCTCAAACAGATAGGCTTGGAGGGGGGTGAGATATTACGACCACCATTCATTGTGCAGGTGGTCGAAGCCATGTCAGCAAAGAGCAGCCAGACTCAGGAGCAGTGCCAACGGATAGTAGATATTTACAAAGCGATGGCACAATTAGTGGCAGACACTGGATTTAGGTAGTGACTTGAGACGAATCACGATGTCAACATTGGGGGCCTATTAGGTGCAGGCCCAGTTCAGGAGAAAAGAATGACATGGGAGAAATACAGCTGGCAAGAGAAGCAGCATGAGGAAAGCATATGTGCATGAAGTAAAAGCAACACGTGTACTGAAGATGCACATGCAAGACAAACGTGCATGCATAAGAGGAAAGCATGTGAGGTGCACATGCAAGAAGACCTAACCATGATAGGGTTAGGGTTTTGGTAAGAGAATGTAATGGATGGTAAGCCAGAAACCTGTATCAGTAGGTACCTAAGAGGTCTAAGTGGGGGGGGTTTGGGGTTGTGTTGTTGGTCATTGTGACTATGTTTTTCGAAGAATTAATGACTGTAATTCTGATATTTTTTGTAAGTTGTTGAGCCGAGGAGAGGAAATAAGGGTAGATCTTGAGGGTTAGATCACAGGCTGAGGATCCTGATGTGATCTAGTCTGCCTCATTGTAGATCTCGACCCACTGATGGGGAATTGTAATGCACAAGGAACTGTAGTTTTGGGAACACTATAATAAAAGAGAAGAGAAACCAAATCTTTGTGGACGTAGCCCGGGAGGGGTAATCCATGGTAGATCAGGTGTTATGTGATGGAATATTGTGTATTTTCTTTATTGTCAATGAATAGATGTTAGACAATTGTGTGAGTGACTAGTTAGATCTGTTATTTTGCATGCATGAATAAGAATGGCAGGGTATTCAATATAAGATGAATGTTAAGGTAACTAATGAAGATCACATAGTTTAATCCCAAATCCCCACTCATTCCCAGGTTGCAAGCACATGAGCGTTGCAGCCACCAATAGAGCTATCTCGGGTGAGACTGCATAGTGCACCATGTGTACTGTGTTTCCTTCTGGTTCACTAAAGGGGTCGATAGTTTTAGAGGGGTTTTGTTGAAAACCATAATAGACCTGAACCTGGGTCAACCCAAGAATGGTAGCATGAAGGAAGTAACCAACAATTTTCTTTATATAATCATCTAGAGTACGAGGAAGAGTTTATTTGCTAGTCTTTGCATGGTTTCATTCGCATTGAGGAGCTTGGAGATCAAGCCTGGGATTGGAGAAGTGAGGACGAACATCACAACAAGGTGCACTACATTATTATTCTCTCTCTTGCTTGATTGATTCATTTATATATATAGGGAGAGTAGTAACCACTTGTTCTATTTTTTCTTTGGACCAAAGATAGGAGTCTTGGTCCAAATGGGAGCTTATCCTGTCCACGGGGTAAGATTTCTCACAACAGATAGGAAAAACTTTGTATCCAATTCTAAACCTCCTTAGAAAAAACACACCTCCAGTAAACATGACCAACTTTTAGTTCTTGACAATAGTTTTCATTTAGAAGGAAATCCCTGACAACTCAATAATTAGTATTTTGAAAGAGATCTTCACATCCCAATAATAATCATTTTGAAGGAAACTCTCGCACTCCAAATAATTGCACCTTTTAATCCATATATATTTATCATCCTTGAAACTCTTCCTTCTTTTAACATTTCAATGGGTTTTTCTACCTTCTATTAATCTTGGTTTCAATAAGACCTTGAGTTTTGAATTTGGGTCATCATCGACAACAACAATTTTTGAAAGCTTTCTTAGAGGTGCAACTTCTCAAATTGTTATGATAATATCATCCCTCACTTTAGTACTAACATATCATTCACAATTTGATTGACATGCCTTGTGAGCCATATTTGGCGTGTGGTTGTTGATTACATGATATTACATGATATCTTGCAATAATGACATATCTGGTAAAAAGGAAAGAGAAGTTTATTGATGCCTTAAGTCGTCATCCATTTTTTTTGGAAATAGTTGCATTCATGAAGCTCACTACTAGGGTTGGAGATAAACGAGGAAGAAACAATAACATATGTACGTGAACTTTAGGAGAAAGACATTAAGGGAAAGGATTTGAGCGTGACTTTCTTGTGAAAATAAATAGAGGTTATTTAAGAAGAAGATATAGAGACAAACATTAAGTATGTTTTAAAGGGAAAGGCCCTAGATCCCCATGATTTAACAACTGAAATGGAAAAATGGGAAGGTCCACCTTTGTATGCACTTCTTAAGAATATATTCAATCAAGCTATATGGCATGGTTTTCCTACATACTAGTGGGTTAGAAAAGTGGTGCTTATTCACAAAGGTAGTGAAATAAATAATATGAGAAACTAACAATGATGGTTAGTAGCCTCTTTTCCAATCTATTTGGCACCATTCTAGAGAGGAATAAAAGTAAATGGATGGGATAAAATGATATCAAGGCCATTTCCCGATTTGGTTTTCAACCTAAGAATTAAACCTTTGACTTTGTGTTATTGGAAAATCAAAACAAAATAGCGAAAACAAAAAGGCTTACAAGATTCATGTTATCTTTTCACTATCCATGAGAGAAATGGGACTTTATCATAGGCATATATAGGGACTAGGGTGCTCTTGTCCCCTTAGGCATTTTCTTCTCCTATGTATTTCATTAGTGTTTGTTTCTCTCTTCCTCATTTGTAGGGCTTGAGGTTGTGGCATCTAGTTGTGAAGGGAATTAGACCTCTACATTTGGACATGACACAATGCAACTATTGTTGTGCAATGGTAGGAGATTAATGCAAATTAAAAAGGTGTTGTAGAGTTGTGTTATGGAAGTAACAAAAGCTTAAACTAGTTTTCCCATAGGTATTTTAGTTTCAAAGGCATTAGAGAACCCAATTCAATTCACAGTTTAACGAGGACAATAAACTCCAACACTGGTTCATTATGGAATATGGAAAACACATAAAATCAAATTATGAGAATGGGACAATAAATACCATAGCTCTATTTCCATTCTCAAAATGAAGTACTTAGCATTAAAAGCCTCCCTTTATGTAATGCATGACCTCCTTGTTTGTGTAACTAGAATTTCTAACCTTCCCCCTGAAGAGATGCTTTTGGTAGCCTCTACCATCATGAAAACCCAAGAGACTCTTATGAGAAGTTGGCCACTAGTAGTCAAGTGGAGTCGATAGTTGACTTGTTAATAGGGTTTTAATTTTACAATCATCAATTTATGTTTTATGAGTTTGTTTTACTATTAGGACAATGTTAAACACAATGCTCTCGCAAGTTATGGAGCAAGAAGACTTGGTTATTTTTAGAATACCTCATACCTAAAACATTGTTGTCTTGTCTATCACTGGACATAATAATGTATGTTTTTTGCATTTATATGAAGGTTATATGGGTAAAGCTACAACACTTATTTTTAATTAATATAAATAATTGTTAATTAAAAAAGGTATGTGCACTTACTAGTTCAAGGTATCTGTCTTCTATAACATCAAACAAAGACTTGTAATAGGTCTAACTACAAGACAAACCGATGTGGAGATATATAGTGATTTGAAGCCCTATCCTACCCATGGTTATAAGACTTTGTCCTAGAGGCCCCCTCCTCATGAATACACTCAACAAAAGAACCATGTAAGGCTAAAGTCACAACTACTAAAGCAACATATGTTTAATGCCATGTAACATTAGTGGGCGTAGGTGGATTAACACGGCATGCCAACCCTCACATATGATCTCTCTTACGGGGCTCCACAACCAATTCCTTGAAGCTTTAGAATATAAAAATAGTTCACATGACATCTAAAGCGTGTTTAGCGAAAAGAATCTCCTTGGTGTTAGGGTCAACAAACAACCAAAACATATTTATATTTTCATTAGTATAAATCCTTTAGCTCTAGATATATTCGCACTACATTTGCTTCCTATAGATAGTAATATTGTAGTGAAGTTTGGGCCATGGAAATTGTTTGAATCATAAAATTGCGTGCTTCATCAAGTGAGAGATGAAGATGATCCCAACACTAAAAATCGCACCAAGTTGTCAATATCTTGTCCATACACACCCATTAAAAATCCATATTTACAAGGCCACGTCATTATTAGCTTCTCAACAAAATGCTTATACGTTTTTGGCTCAATACGAGGCGTACGGTTTCTTAATGTTGTTTTTACGTAGTTAGGACGAGTTTATCAAAAACTTTAATAAATGACCCGCACACTTTCTTTCCAAATAACGCCATTTCATTACTTTTTAATCTTTTAGTCTTATTCTCGTGTTTAACCTTTTTGTAGTTGATGAACAGTCGTGAAAGAGAGGAACGATGACGGACACTAGTAAGTGAGGCAATACGGTAAAACGGCCGCAGAAGAGAGAAATAAGATTAGTGGGGAAACCATCCAAGGAAGAAGAAAGGGACGATTGCGGCTGTAATAGAATGAGATAGAAACAACGACCTAAAACGGGATATAGGAAAAAAAAAATGAAGGGCAAAGTTGAAAGGCGAAACTGGATAAACCCTCTGACGTAAACGGCAACGGGGGAGAAAAGGAAAAGCGATATAGCTAAAATGTTTTTTTTGTTTTTTCGAATGTGTTGAATTAAGTTAAGTTTAGACATGTTTTTAAATTACATATTAAAAAATCCTAATGTTACGGTATTGCTTGTGACGTTAATACGCACGGAACATCTAAAGGTGCCCAAATCAAACACTCCAACTGCACAGACCATGCAAGTTGGCAAGTTGTGGAATAGTCAAAGCAACTCTCTTCGCTTTCGCTGTTTTAAACACTCGTGTGACACCGATCATATCCATAATTTCAACACTCCTTCGTTGGTCAAACTAAGTGTACATTGAGACTTTTCAACTCTGGCTAAATCAGTCAGTCATGTTATAAATATATGTATAACAATATACTATTTTGTTTCATGGTGGGGACACGATCAAATCTCTTAATATTTAGCACAGAATTCATAGAGTTACGATACCGATGAAATAATTTGCGAGACGTCCACCTTGAGTAAAAAAAATTATACATATTTTTTTTTTAAACGAGAATGAGAAGGTGTATCACCCTAACGGATCGTGGCATGATTAAACCCATCACAAATAGTTTAAATTCTAATCTGAAAACTGGAAGATCAGTACGATCAGATTCATAGGTGAATTAACCCTTCTGAATCGGTCATAATGTTGGCATTAATTTTCTAACTTGCATTTCACAAGGTTATACTTTGTGTAGGCGTTATCTAATTGTTCTACGTTTTTTCCATTTTTGTTGAAATCTGACGACACAAATCTGCTCGAAATCACTATTTTTTGCTATTTAAATTGCATTTATGAATGCATAAATGGATTTAGCATGTTGATAAACCCTTTTGGCATTCGGATTACACAAAATTAACCACTCAAATATGAAGATACAACAATTTATGGTCGTATTTCAAGCAAATATGCTCGAAAAATATCCTTGGAAAAGGGAAAAAATGTAGAACGTTTAGACTATGGCCTTTGTGTATAGCATGTGGGTTGGGAGTTTATTCCAACTCTATGGATATTATGTTTGAAAGTAAGTAGAATCAGTTGTAATGTCGACATTAATTTTTACTTGCATTTCACAAGGTTTATTCTAATTCTAGGGATATTATGTTTGAAAGGAAATAGAGGTGCAAAGCTTTCTACACTAATTTATAGGAGAAGAATGTGCAGAAATTAAAATGATATTAGTTGCAAACAAACAAAATGAATAACAAGTCATTAATAACATGATATCCTGGGGAAAATCCTTTCGGGAGAAAACCCCACACTCTAAAGCACACTCAATGCATTATTTAACAACTAAATGGTCACAATAGAGAATATTTGTTCTCTCAACAAGAGTGTTCAACAATAGCATAATTTTAGAGAAATTTTGATAGCATAACAGTAAGATAATACTTACAAATTGATTTTGTCTAGCCCTAACACTCAATAAATAAGCATAATAAAACCATATAAATCATCTATGACTTACCATTTCTACATACTGGAAACCCCAAAAAAATTATTCCCCACCACAACTCTGCATAAGTTCTTGCTACAACTATTCAGTATTTTTGTTACAACTCTACACCTATTCTTTTCTATTTCTCTACATATATTCCTACTATAGCTTTGCATTATTCCTTCTACAACTCTTCACTTATTCTCTACAAATGCTCTATATATATTCCTGCTACAACTCTGCATTATTCCTTCTACAACTCTGCAAGGTGTATGACACACATGTCCAAACATTCCTCCACTTGTTATATACCTTGCAAGGGTACAAGAGAGAATTTATCAAACTACAAGCAAATTACTAGGGCCTATAAGGCCCATAGATTGACAACACCACTTGAATTTACCTGTGCTCATGGATTTCGTCAATGCATCCACAACATTATGCAAGGTGTCAATTTTTTCTAGTATCACCTTTCCATCCTCTGCCAATTCCCTAACAAAATGGTATAAATGTATATATATATGTTTTGTCTTTGCATGAAATCTTGGGTTCTTAACGAGGAAAATGGAACTGTTACTATTGCATTGAATCATAATAGCTTTTTGTCTTAGCTCTACTTCTGAACATAGCTTCATAAACCAAATGGATCACCCTAACAAATCATGGCATGATTAAACCCATCACAAATAGTTTAAATTCTAATCTGAAAATTGGAAGATCAGTATGATCATATCTGAGCTAGACATTATTAATTCCATCATAGGGGAATTAACCCCTTTGATTTGGTCGTAATGTTGGCCTTACTTTTCTAAATTGCATTTCGCGAGGTTATACTTTATGTAGGCATTATCTAAATGTTCTATGTTTTTTCCATTTTCATTGAAATCTGCGACATAAATTTACTCGAAATCACTACTTTTTTTTGTTTAAATTGCATTTATGAATGCAAAAATGGATTTATATTGTTGAAAAACCTTTGTGGCACTTAGATTACACAAAATTAACCACTGAAATATGCAGATACAACAATTTTTGGCCAGATTTCAGGAAAATATCCCAGGAAAATATACTCGGAAAAGAGAAAAAACATAGAACGTTTAGAAGACATTGATGTAGCTCTGTACTAACTGATTGGAGAGTTGTCAGAATTGCAACCATTTTGCAAGAAGGTTCTGGCGACATTTGGGGGGGGGTATAAGTGGTCGCGTACGGCCTGACAAAAGTATTCCCAAGAATTAAGATGTGTAGCATTGTAGCTATTGTCTCATTGAGCTCACTGATGAATAGACAATTCTCAAGGTGAGTATCCCACCAAGCTTGTGCAATTCCCTCCAATTGTAGGCTGGAAATATAAAGATTCATGTCCTCTTTCATATCGAAACAAGTCTTAAAGTAGGTGGAGAGGCTACAAAGCCAAGAATCAACAATTTCTCCATTCATTTGGCCCAAAATTTTGGACAATTAAAAACACGTATCGAGCTACATGGGTGGTGGAGCTCGCTACTGATGCAAACAGACTAATTCATGAGGAGAAAGAGTTAAATCCTGAATTGGTKCATACATAGTGGATGCATAGTCCTCTTTGGATGGTTCACTCTGAAGAGATGCCTCCAGTAGATRATGCACACTGCAAGAGGGTGCATTGGAAAACCCTGAGAAGGGCGTGTATAAAAACGTTGAGAAATATRTGATAAGGGYGCACTGAAAAACCYTGAGGAGGGTGCACTCAAAATCGAAGYTGAGCTTGRGGTTMTGAGAATTTATTACCACAAAAAAAWTATTGTTTGGAATTTGTGGATGGCTTTCTGTTAAATTATTGATTGTGAGTATAATCATGTTGAGATTCASGCTCTRATACCAATTGATTTGCATGYAGATYTGAAAACTCACACAAMAAAACTCAATGTGCATAAAAGGATAGAGACAAAWCATAATACATGCGATAAATAGAGAAAAATGATTAGATCCRAAAAACAACCATCGGGTTAATTAAGTGAGAGAAGGGTGCCTTTTATAAACAAGGAGAATTTTTCCTCCTCATTATTAGTTGTTTACAATAGAAGTTGTTCAAGCTAACTAAATGACTACAATAAAAATAGTTGAAGCGAACTACAACATTAATTATGGAGTGCCCCTTCATCATGAGTGGCCAAGGAAGTGGTGCGCACTTCTTGGTGGCACAAAAAACCTCTCTAACTAACCATCCATAAAATTCTTCATAAGAGAGCAAGTAGAAGTAGACAAATAGTGATATATCTCCACAATTAGTAATGATTTTAAAGTGATGTGTGCTTATATTATTTATATGAGAGATCTAGCACCCTTCTCACATAATAGAAGCCCTAAAAACATTAAATAATGCCTTTATCTCTCTCAAACCCTAGAGATAAGGAAACATAACATAAAATATCCATGATACATGACTGGATAGGTCTCTAAGACCCCCCCCCCCAACAATTCCTCCAATATGATGTAAAGTATCGCAAGCTTCAAATCGTCCATCACTAAAGAGATTTATATCTTACATGTGTGGCACTTGTGGCCTCATGAAGGAGGAAACTGACTCCAAAGTGGTGTCTAGGGGCTCAAATGTGAAATGTTTCCATGAAAGGGTGCAATGTTTCATCTCCAAAAGTATATCATTCCTCCAAGGGGTGCGATGTCTCATCAATAGGTGCCACATCATCACCAAGAAGCCCAAAAATCACATCAAGGCGCCCCATCATCACAAGGTTCAATGTCCCATCATCATCAATGAAAAGGTTCCACGTCCTCTTTCCAAGTGAAACGTCCTCAAGCAAAGTTCCAATGTCCTCTAGAGAAGGTGAAATGTCCCATCATATAGTCAAATGCATCATGAGGACCGGAGTTAAGGTACACAATTCAAACACAGCCTATAAAGTGAGTCATGTCAATACAAGAGCTATTAGATAGATCTCACAAAGTATCCTCTTCAAACTTCACACTAGCTTACAAATTTATACGATTTTCCAAGTCTAGGTATGGGAGGATCATTATTATCCGTTATTAGGTGTGCCAGTACCCAGGATAAGAAGTATGTCCTAAGGAACCTTTCAACGAGTATATGCAATGTTATGTGGTATGAATTGGGATTTACCTCATGGGGTGGATGTCATTGACATGCAAGGCCATGTATGATAGTCATCCTCATGAGCACCTTTTTAGAGGGAGCACTTAGGCAATGAGGTATCCTTTGTTTGACACTATGTCTTTCCAAACTCTTGTTTTCCTTTTCCTTCATTGTTTTAACATTTTTTTTCTTTTGACTTTGATTTACTAATTCCTTCTATTAGGTATGCAATCACTACATAGGGCTTTGGGTGATGTCCTTTTAGTGAGGGAGTAGAGTTCATGCTTCACTTTCTTTTTTGTTTTTTAGACTTGTTTTTTTTTCTTTGCATTGCATTTTGAATTAGGGATTTCCCTCTTTCTATATCATTTTTATAAAGTTCCATCAACCTTGTGCATTCAAGCCCCTTCTTCTCATGGGATTATGAAGCATAAAACATTTTGGGATACATGTAACAACCAACCCAAAAGAAAGGAAAATGAATAAATCATAGGTGGAATATGTTATTCATAGTACTAGGATATGGACACATTACCCCCATTAAGGTCCCCTAGTAGTACAAATTTCCCCAAGAGTGACAAAATTGGATTAGAAGATGATAATGACCACCAAGGTGAAACAAGGAAAAAATTATTAGAACAGTATACCTCAATGTGTAATGCACCATGTCATCTGAGTGAGATGAACTCAACATGCAATGGAAGGCATGTGTGGGTAGCTATCTGTAGAGAGTCCATAATGACATCATTGGAATTATTGTTTATAATGTGGATTATGGAGAAAAAATCTATTAGCCCCTCACTTATAGGGGTAACTATCCCAAATCTTTTACACTTTCACACCAACACCATAGCTGATGAAGATAGATTTCATTTCCTTTTGATCTAACTTCAATTTTTTCTCCTTAGGCACACAAACATATGCCCCATAACTAAAAACATGAAGACATTGAATTGAGTGATTCTTTCCTATCCATACCTCCATAGGGGTCTTATTCACAAGAGTTGACGTGGGAGACTAGTTAATCAAGTAACATGCAATAGAAACTACTGATGCTCAGAATTTATTTTCTAAGCTTGCTCCACTAATCATACTCCTAGTTCTCTCCATCAACGTTCTATTCATCTATTCTACAATTCCATTCCATTGATGGGTATATGGAGTTGTCATATGTATTTCAATGTCATTCTCTTTACAGAACTTATCAAACTTTACAGAATAAAACTCATTGCCATTATCAATCCTTGACACTTTAATGTTCCTACTAGTATGATTTTCCAGGACAACATTAAGCTCCTTAAACTAACTAAAAACCTCATATTTTATTACAAAAAAAATACCCATGCCCTTCTAGGATAATCATCAATGAATGACACATAATAAAAAGCCTTAGAAATTGAAGGAAATTTAACTGGACCAAATACATTAGAATGAATTAAGTCCAACAACCTAGAATATTTATGAGAACTAGAATAAAACTAAACATGGTTCTCTTTTCCATATACACAATTCTCATACAAACCAAATTAAAGAGCAAAATCATTCAAACCATCAAAAAGATTTATTTTTTCAAGGTCTATAGGCCCTTCTCACCTATATGGCCCAATATTTGGTGCCATAACATTGTCTTCACTACAAGTAACATTCTTTTTGAAGAAATATATAGCTTGTTCACGAGGTTTTGATTGTGAAGGTGTAGATCATATAGACCTCTCCTCTATAAAAATTCAAGAACTATTACCCTCAATAGTGAATGAATCAATTTGGAACAAAGTTCCCACATGAACACCCTTATCAAGTATGATCTAGGTGGATATCGGTGGCCACCCACCTATTCCAATTGGCTCAAAACGGTCTTCTGGCAATTTACTATTTTTAGCAGTTTTTCGGTTCCTAAACTTTTAAGGCCATTTTGAAGGCCTAAATGATTTTTTTTCGACATTGATCCCCTCTAAGATATCCAAAGGCTCTCATTGATCCCCCAAAATTAACATCCTTGATGATACCTTTCCAACGAGCTATCATGCGCCCCAAATGAAGATCGTATGCCAAAGTTACACCCACGGGAAGTTGATACACCAAACTAACCAAAACGGGGTCCACAAAACTGTTGGCTTTTCATCCTCCGGGGTTAGGGTTTGGATTTTGTTTATGTTAAAAAGGCCTTTATAGCCTCATTGTAATCATATTCTTGTGAATGTGAGTAGTCGTCACATCTCTTCTCATAGATAAGTTGCCACCATTCTAGCGAGTCTTTCACTCTGTATTTCTATAGTTTTGTACATTTTGCTCATTAATAGAAAGTTTGTATTACTGTATATATGTGCCTCTTGTTATATATCTGATATACCTCTGTTATATTATTGTCTCTCTTGCAATATCTCTGTATATTTATGTGTTATATCTCCATCCTCATTTCATGCAAAAAATAATCTGGATCAATGGTATTAGAGCAGGTTGCTCTTGATCGTTTTTCAGTACATGTCCTCGACGAGGTCTTAGTATATAAAGTTGGGTCTCGAGCTTGTCAATCTTGAGAAAAATTTCTCTCGCACGCCTAAGAAACCCTCCATGGAGGAAGAAAATAAAAACGATGGAGCAGAAGATTCTATCAATCTGTTGCTTGAACAAGCTCTCATGTGACAGAGGGACAAAATGATGGAGAATTTTTCCCACGTCCTTCAATGCTTGTCAATAGAAGCAGGTGCGTATTCATAAAGAGACCACTTTGGAATCACCTCTCCTTTCAAGGTACAAGTTAATTTTGATATTCTTGTATTTGAAGGTCAAATAGATGTGGATGCCCTAGAAAAATGGTTAAATATGCTAGAAGGTTATTTCTTTGTTCACAATTTTTTCGACAGGGAAAAGATCACCTTCACACTCCTTAAGGATATCCCCCATGTCAAACATTGGTGGGAAACTTATTGGGAGAAAATTTCCATAGAGGAGTCTCGAATATATGGGGTCGATCCCACATGGGATTTTTTTGTGGATGTAGTCAAGGAACAATATTACCATGTTGGCAACTATGAAGACTAGTACACGAGATGGACCACGCTGCGTCAAGAGAGGGGCCGAGTAGTTTCGGAGTTCACCAATACCTTCCATACCTTGTGCACCAAGCTGTGTATCAAAGACTTTGAGGGACATTTGGTTTTGAAATACATTGGGGCTCTACACAGATACATCCAAACTGAAATGGATTTTATGGACATCTCATCACTAGGTGTTGCTTATCAATATGTTGTTAAAATCGAGCAGAAATTTAAGCACCAAAACAAGTGAGATTTCGGGTCTACAAATCCACAACAACCAAAGTATGGTAAAGACGTCCCTAACAACCAACCTTCAGAAAACTAGTCCAACCCATAGGAAAATAAGGGTAAGGGAAAGACGGAGAATGACACTGGAAAATGGTGTGATTTCCACAAAATCCCCTAGCACAACACCAATGAATGTCACTCAAAATATTCATTGGTGGTCGAGATCAAAGATAAGGAGTCAAACCCTGATTCGGAAAATACTAGTAGAAGATAGATCATCGATGCAAACCCCACTATTATTGTTGTGACCGCAAAAATTCAACCAAAAGAACCGACAGATCCTAAAGAGGGGGAGCACATTTTTCATTCACAGATGTGGGCGAAGGGGACCCCATTGAATTTTATTGTTTATAACGTAATCCAAAAGAACCTCATCTTAGCATAGGTCATCAAATAGTTGGGATTTTCGACAACACCACACCTGCATCCATACAACATCGGGTGGCTTCACCAGGGATGAGACCTCTGTGTCATCCAGCACTGTTGTCTTTCATACGACATCCACCCCTTCAAGGATGAGGTATTATGTGATTTTTCCCCAGTGGATGTATGTGATGTTCTGTTGGGCAAACCATATATGTGGAAGCACCATGTTATTTATGAGTCTCGACCCCATAGTGTTATTGTTACTCTGGGGGGTCATCTCTACAGGATACCTGAGGTAGTTCCAACTATTTTCCCACCTAAACAGTGTCACAAGGTAGTATCTCATACTACAAAATTTAGCTTCTTCACAATCTGTTCAAAAGGTGAACAAAAGGACACTGCAACCACTACAGCCTAATCCCAAGAACCTTCTATCCAACAAAAGTAGGTTGACAAGATTGTAGAAAGTGAAAATATTCCTTTTGCACATAGTCATCTCATGTAGACCTAATAGTTGAACAGACTCAATCGTGCCAGCAACAGGTTCGTGACAGCGTTCAACAAGCCAAGCAACACAACTTCTCCAGCGAGGAAAAAAGCTCATCAAGATGTAGATTCAACAAACACTTTTCCCTCTCCCTCGGACACTCAATGCAATGGATACCATTTCTTCCTAAGGAGGAAGGATTGATCCAGGTGGATATTAGTGGACACCCACCTATTCCAACTGGCTCAAAATGGTCTTCTGGCAATTTACTATTTTTAGTAGTTTTTCGGTTCCTAAACTTACGGGGCCATTTTAAAGGACTAAATGAA
>JZKD02S0260340.1:0-20831 GCA_000966675.3 Picea glauca
ATATATTGCAGTTTTGTTTTCATATTAATGTAAAAATGTGTTTATTAAATATTTGATGTTGATGTTGCTTTAGTTTAGAAGTTTAAAAAATTGAAAAAAAATATATTTATTTTTTATTTTTTAAAGTTTCCCAATAATTACCAATTTTTTCCCTGATGTTGCTGATAAGTTATATTTGGGACCCCCAGTGATAAATTCCCGATAAATGTAAGATTGGATCATATGTACTAACAACATATGTGTTAGTGTAAATAAGATTTGAATTAAATATATTTATATGGGATATTAGACATAGGTTCATCCATCCGAATGCTCATCTACAATGCCATCTGTAAATCTAAGGTTGTCTAATGCATTACCTCTACACCAATAGAGATTTAAATATTGTAAAATTCACAATAAATAATAAAATATTGTTTTGGCAATATTTTGGAACTGTATTGCAGAAGTAATATATTATCAATCTAATTTCATTTAATCTTAAACTTAGTTCCCAGCAGCATGAATTTTTGATGCACAGTTCATGCTTGATAATAGTAGAAGTTTCTTCTTCATATGGAAAAATACCTTAGCTCATCCCTTATCCATTCATAGCCTATTTTCATGGTGCTATATGTGCCATTCTAAGATTCCATATTTATTACCAAACTGGACCTTGTTCATCTTCTGCTCCAATTTAGATTTATGG
The DNA here is from genome assembly GCA_000966675.3 of Picea glauca. Lineage (NCBI taxonomy): Eukaryota > Viridiplantae > Streptophyta > Pinopsida > Pinales > Pinaceae > Picea > Picea glauca. The sequence continues at coordinate 689 of JZKD02S0260340.1, forward strand.
AAGGAGATTTCATTCTTGGTCCTTAAAACGTGATGTATTATAGTCAAGATCTGAATGTAGTGTGTTCTTACTTGCCATTATACAGTGTCAAGATAAAGCTTTTATATTTCTAATGAAATAATCAATCGAATACTAGATTCACTGAAATAAGATGCATTTTAAATATGTTTTTCCCTGCAGCTAATTTCTCCCAAAAATGTCACGTGGAAGAATAGAAATGGAATTCTGATGCAATATTGTTGGCTGTGCAGGTTTAAGAAATTTAGAAAGTTTGAACCTGTCATTCACTCCAGTAACTGATAATGGCTTGTGGAGGTTATCTGGATTGACAGCACTTAAATCTCTGAATCTGGACACACGACAAATTACAGACTCTGGATTGTCTGCTCTTACAAGTAAGCATCATATGTTTGTTGAAGGATGCCTTTCAAGAGTTGTCGATAGGATGGTGATAAAATGAAATCAGTAAAATTTAAACAAAGCTTGTTGACATCATTAATCGGCCAATCATTTGCATAGGCAAATGAATACTTTATAATTTTGCCAAAAGAATGATTTGAATTTTGAAACATATATACCCTCATTAACAGAGGCTTTATATTAAACTTGATTCTCATACTTCAATTGCAGAATAAATGCTAATTAGTAATATTCAAAAGAATGATTACAAACATCTTGCAGATTTGTTAAGAAAGATTTTTATTGGCTCGATTCTCACACTTGCTTTCAACTGCAAAAGAGTACATGAGTATGCACAGCAATATGTGTAGTTGGGTTATATCTCTAATTGAGTGTGTTGAAGAAACTCATAAGCAATGTTGCAAACATTGTGTTGGCAGATATATCGCCGAGGGTATGGAAAACAACTTATCAACAACATCGGGGAAAATATTGGCAATCTTAAAAAAAATACAAAAATATTCTTTTTTTATTCTCAAATTTTTAAACATCTAAAGCAACAACCACATGAATAAACACATTGCCACATAAATATGAAAAGAAAACCGATATATAAGATGTATAATAAATGTATCTTATCATCATTGAAAAATATAATAAATGTATCTCATCATCAAGAGTCATCTACAATGAAATCAGATAAATAAACCAGTGATTCCCTCTACCCTTTTTACGGGCAAAGGTAATGACTCTTCCCCTAGATGAAGAAGGCCCTAGGGCTGGTGTTGGACTCTTATGTGCTCTAAAAGGAGGAGGAGAAGCTACACTTTGGCATTATCTAGAAGAAGGAGAATCTAGACTCTGATGTCCTTCGCTAGTGCTACTGCTAAGTCCAACTCGCTGTGTTTGTGTCTATCAGGGTGGTGGCGCACTCCCAACGTCAATAGCCACCTCTTGTAAAGGTGTCTTCTCTAGAACATCCTCCTTCTCTACCACGCTCTCCCCCATCACCTCCTCCTGTGCCTCCTATAACCAATTAGGGGTTGAGTCCATGACAAGCCTCTTGGTCTCCACCTTGTATGCAGTGGTGGTGTCAATTCCATCCAATGAAATGGTCTCCACATCATGTGTTTTCTGAAGTTGCCTAGAAATAGACCATGTCATTAAGGTGTTGGGATTCCAACCTATATGAGGGTTATAAATTATAAATTATAATACATAATTTAGAGGGTGACGAGGCATAGAATTATAATTTACAATGAATTCAAAATTTAATTCAAATTTTTTTAACCTGTCGTGCTTCTTGGTGTGTGTTTTTTCTAACACACTCTTGTTGTGCTTGCATCCTAAAGAGCTACATGTTTGGCTAAACACCAAAATGACAAGTTTTTGTAAATCGGGTACTCTTGAGCCATAGCTTGTCCACCAAGCATCTACAACAAATAAGAGAAACATAAGAAGAGACATTCAAATTTGAAACAAAGGAAGAAGAGACATTGAAATTTGAAACAAAATGAAGCTTACCTGGCATTTTTATCTTATTGTCTTGAATAGCGATGTCAAAACAAATGTTCCAGCAACCATCCTATATATTTCCATTTCTTTAGAAATCTTTGCTTGTTGTTGTAGACTTGGCACCATCCTCTAAATACATGTGAGGTATCCATCCATAACCTCAACATCAAATCTAAAACCATAGGACTAAGAGAATGCGGGGATGAGGTAGATCCCTGCATCATGAATGGGGTGATGGAGTGTATTGTTCTATCTCCCATCAATCATCCTCCATATCTATAATTATTTCTCATATCCCTCATCCCCGTTGTCCTCATAATAGGCATGTTGCTGTCCTAATACACACCTACAAACGTGGAGAAGTCTCCAACCCACTTGGTGTGTCGTTGGAGGCACAAACTTGAATCCATACCTACTGTCACCTCAATCTGGACTCCTTCCATCTAGGCTCAGTCCTAGGGAAGCCAAGGGGGGTAGACCCTATTAAACTATGTGAAAGTTTATTTTAATTCTAGGAGTTAATTTGATTTTTAATTAAGAAAACCTAATCCAATGACAGACAACAAATGCAAATGTGCTTTTTTTTAATGACAAACAAACCCTTTATTTGTAAATCAACAATTAGACCAGTGCCTAAAGATTACCCCAAAATTTAGTTAATGAGATATACAACAAAAATATAATTATACAAGAATGAAACAATGTTATGAGATATCCACAATAAGTATAAGAAGTAACTTTACACTTAGACCAATTATGTTCAAATAAATAAATAATGCTAGAAATAAAGAATGCTTTGAGACAAGTATTCACATGAAAGAAAATTACTTGAAAGTAAATTGCTAAACTTGAAAAGTAAATGTAGTGAAAATTGTGTAGGTTGATTTTAATAAGTTTTTATGTCTCTTGAATTAAGGGGGAAATTTAGTGTGAAAGATACAAGCCTATACTATGTGACTACCCCTAATTCTTATCCCTTCAACCAAAAGGAAGTGCTGGGTGCTCAATAAGAAGAACAAACAAGGTTTTTCCCTAGCTCCACATGTCAAATCCAGAATGCTTGGGCGCTCAACAAGGAGGACACGTAGTGCCGTGAAACCGTCCCCGACTTCAATCCCTTCTAGCCTCCCAAGTCACCCTTTTTGGTGGGAGAAACAATAATAAATTGGGTGCCTAATTAATCTAGCCACTCAATCCTTTGCCCTTTCTTAGTTACCCAAGATCCACAAAGTGGCAAGGGGAGAGAATATGGGGCAAAGGCAAGGCACTAATTTGATTACTTTGCAAAATGAGAAAAACTTTCAAGCCTTCACGATATTGCATGGATGGCAAAGCCAAACATTATGCAAGGTGTGGGTGAAATTGAATAACTTTAAATTAAAATGAAATTTAAATAACAACCTCACAACTATGGCCCAAGGTGGAGGACAAGCCTACCGGTTTTGGCCAAGGTGGGTAAATAAAAACAAAACAAAAAATTAAATTTTAATCTAGCCTTCATGATATTGCATGGGTGGCAAAGCCAATCACTATGCAAGGTGTGGGGGAAACACTAAAACTAATTTACAAATTTTAGACTTGGAAAGAGAGATACAGAATGCAAGGTGGAGTAGAGAAGAGGGTTTGACACCACAACTCTTGGATGTTTCCTTTAATCTTTTGCGGTAAAAAATATGCAGAAATTTTCCCTAAACCTGCAAAACCTACAAAAACCAACCAGTTTTTTTTGCTGAAAATTACTAAAATGACTTGAAACATGTTATTTTTATGATAACACAATATACATAAATTATTTAATAAAAAATCTGAACATAAAAGAGAGATTAGATTGCAGATTTAGATGAAAATAATGCTAGAAATTGATAAATATGTGGCTGGAAATGAAAACAGAAAATGTAAGAAGCTTTAGATGGCTGAAAAAAATGGATTTCCAGATCTGAAATCCACTTTTCCAATCCTTTGGTAACCTGCAGATTTTGTAAATCCTTGCTATAAGATACAACAAGGAGGTGAGTGTGTTCTAATAATTTGCAAAATACTTTCCAAATCTACTAGAAACAACTCACAAAGATTAATAGTAATACTACTACTAATCTATCCCAAGCAAAATACTTTGCTTGGGTCTCCAAGTGAAATAATACAAGGAAATACAACAAAATAATTGCAACAATATTAACTCATAAACAAACCAAACAATGGCTCCAAGAATACTCCAAGAGACACAAGAAATCTACCAAAGCTTCTATTTTATTAACAAAGAAAATATTTGCCCAATGGCACCAAGAATCATGAGAGAAAATGGGAGAGAATGAGAGAGAGATGGGAGAGATTTTGGCATAATAGAGTTGCTTTGAGAATAGATGTTCAAATGAGGAGGGGCAGGCTTTCTTTTATATGAGGGAAAGAGGAGAAACCCCTCTTGGATGAATTACAAGTGTCACCCATCCAAGAGAGAGAGAGAGAACAAGTCAAGGAAGAGACACTTTTAGGGTTTTGGTAGTGAGTTAGGGTTTCAGGGGTGAGATGTGAAGGGGAAAACCCCTTTACCTTTATTCAAACATGAAGTTAGGCTCAAGGAAGGGCACACTTAGGGTTTTGGCACTCTTTTGACTTTAATTTTTACTTTTACCCAAGTTCATGAGCAAGGGGGCGCACTTTTCACTCGAGTCATGACTTTTGGTTGTTGGCTTGGCATGGGGGGGTCTTTTAAGTGGATTTTCACTTTTCCAACTTAGGAAATACATTAGAAATCATTTCCCCACTTTCTCTCATGACTTTAGACATTTTTAAAATTTTTGGCTTTTTTACCTAAGCCAATTAAATGCTGACTTTTGACTAACTGAATCCTCATGGACAAAGACCTAGCAAAACTTGTCCAATTGAGCTGAAACTTGGTCCAAGGGTGTAGGGGGTCATCTGCCATTTGATTTGAGTACCACACCCCTATACAAAATCCCCAAGGACCAAATTTTTACATTTTACATAAAAAATAATTAAAATTTCCAATTAATGGAAAATTTTAATAATTAAAAAAAAACTATCAAAACTTAACGGAATTCCACAAGACTCTAGGAGATGTATAGCATTGTCATTTACAACATTCCTAAACCTTAGTCACCCCTTGGGCTCGATCATTAGAACTCCTTTCACCACTTTGGAGGATTTTGTGAGTGAAAAACTCAAGGATTATTAAAATTGCCTGGTAGGCAAGATTAATTATCCGAGGAAAAAAACACTCGATGAAAGGACTTCCCTGATGATAAAGTCCTAGGCAACTAACTAAAAATTGACTCATGCTGACCTATTACATTATTATCCCACGCAGGGGAGCAGACATTCCAAGTACATAGAAAGACGTGCCAGGGGAAAAATTTGCCTTGCTGAGCCATAAGTCTTCAAAATATGTTATATCACAAGGTACATAGCTTCATGGTACATGACGTTGACCCCCAGTTGAAATAAGTGGTCAACAAGGCATAGATGGATTCTTTAGCCCCGCCCATGACCTCAAAAAAGTAGCCCATTTCAGGCTTGTCTCCATCAACTAAGCAAATAACATTTATGAAAGGTTCGCTAATGGCACATACCTCCTCCACTCATTTCCAACAACTCTCTTGGTATGCCACTAGCTTGGATATGGTATGCCCATCCGATTAAGTGCTAAATGATAAAGTTGACCATTCTTTTGAATGGAATATTCTCTTCACCTCCCACATACATGTCTGGAGAGATTGAAGAGAAATGACACTAGTGGTAAAATGTGTGATTGCAAGACGCACCAACTCTTGTTATTTGTGAATTGTTTCATGAAACTTAGCACAGATGCATGATTATATATAAATTTTGTGATGCTCCTAGCCAATTCAACAATATCCTTGATATAAGCAATTTTCCCATATCCTCTAAAATCAAATCAATGTAATGCACAACACAAGGAGTTAGTGCAAAACAAGGTCGGATACCTCAACATAAGCAACCCGCTAGCATCCACTTAATTAACAACGTTATTCATTATGACTTAGACAACATTTTGTGGACCTATATGAACACATCCAACAATCACATGATAATGCCGCATATTTAACATGTGCGGAGGCATCGATAGATATAGTAAGCATTGCCCCCCCTGGGAAAATTAACCAAGAAATTAAGAAGAGCTCTTGATGTCCAACCATCTGATGTCATGGTGCATCCAATGACTTCCCATGATCTCTTAAGCTCCTCCATTTTGCGAGTGCAATTGAGCTTTTCATTTTGAAGGATAGGCCCTCTCAAGTTGTCATAGGTAGGGCCCTTGTACTCCGGGACAACAATAGAAACAACATCAAATATAGACTGGTAGAATGGGTTGTTCTCAGCAATGCTAAAAGGAATGTCACTCCATAGAAAACATCTACCCCCAACCTTGTTTGCATCTTGGTTCTCCTTTATTTTAACCACTAACCTAATAGAAGGTTGTGTACCAGTTGTGGTTCTCAAAACAAAAAAAGTTGAGATCACTGAGGGCATTGTGGAAGGTGACGCCAAAGAAAAGCTCTCACTTCTTGCCACCCTGAATCTTGCAACTCCTCCCTCTGCAAGCTCAATTATGACAACTTCCCTCTCATCTCTCTTTTTTTCCCATATCTTCAAGTGATTTATTGCAATATGAATAATTTCTGAGGTTTCTTTTGGACAAATTCCCACTTCATGCCGTAGAATTTGTGTAAGGTGGTATTCAACCAGTTGATTCTTGCTGTCATTTCCTTCCCACACAACTTGCAATTCAAATTTTGTCGATTACTCTCCTCAACGAGCTCATATTCCCACATAGGGTCCAGAAATTTCAGCATTTTCAAATAGAAATGATTAAACTTAGATGTAAATAAATGGTAGATCTCCCATTAAAAATCGGCAAGAAGAGGGAAGATTGATAGACATTGCAAAACTTATCAAAATTCTCAAAAACCATGTTGAAATTGTTACAGCTTCAAATATGGAAACAACTGATGGGAATCAATCCCCACTCCATAATAAATTGTTGATGGCAAATAAAAACACTCTATTTCTGGTCCTCTACAGTGTTGGGATATTTTCTATCCACTTGCTATTTTTCTTGAAAAATTCGTGATTTTTTTAATTTATCATGATATTTTTGGTAGCAAAAAATATAGTGATTTTGGTAGGTGATATTATTGCCAGCTAAGACACATCACAATATATTGTGATATCCACGATAATATTGCAATGTTTGCAATATTGGTTTTCTATGGAGTGACGTAAGAAAATGCATCCCCAAGATAGTGTGGGTTCTTGTATGGTTAGGTCTGTAGGCTCATGCACTAGCTGAGGGATTTCACACCAACATTCCCCAATTCCTTCTTTGAACTTTGAGGCTTGGGCCCATACCCCCTTGAACTACTACATACATAATGGGACATGTTTCATTTAGGCTAGCCATCTCAAATCCCTCGCAAAATTAGCCCAAGGAAATTGTTAAGTATTTTCAATGTACCTACTTTATTTATGGAGTGCAATCACTTTCCCTTACCTTAACATGGCTAAAGGGATCCCTTTCAACACCTAATACTTGTTTGCAAAGTGAGAAATGTACTGGTTTGTTGCTGCCAGGGATTATATGGAACCTTTTGGTATTTGGTCCATTTCAGTGGTTTTCACAAGATATCTTGTCTTGATCATCCCCTTTTCATTGCAGAGGGAAAAATGATTTGTGGGTGCTAGGAATTATATGGAACCTTCTAGTATTTGGTCCATTTCAGTTGTTTCCACAAGAAATCTTGTCTTGATCATCCCCTTTTCATTTCAGAGGGAAAAAGAATAAGCTGCAACTAGCCAGGAAAGGTGTTACCCGAGCTAGCTCTATTAAGGTGGGTAAGACTCTTACAATTTGTTGGATCTCAGGAGGAGCAACTTCCTCACTATCACCATAAACTTAGATTCACTATGAATCCAGCCTCGACCTTTAGCTCGATAGATCACTTCCTTGAGCCTTGTCCTTACCACTTATTTAATATCAATGAATCTCTTGACTGCTAGTCATTTTTCTATTTTTATATAAATATAGTGTGGCTTGCTCTCAAACCTTCCTTCTCTTGAACTCTATCTTTCCACAATGGCCCAATTCTACGATGGCCCATAGCAAAAGAGAGGAAAATAATAGATATTATGTCTCCCTTCGGTGGTATAAATAGATGATAGATAGCTCTCTTCGGTCACATATTAATGCTGGTTTAACCGGGTTAGTAATGAAGGAAGTCCTTAGGCAAGGCATGAGAGTAGATGGAGCCAAAATGAGTTTTTAATAATAAGAGTGTTATGGTCCCTCCACCTCAAATGTATCCAAACCTTTAGCTTGAATGCAGTGGTAGTTGGACTTGCTATTGACATTAGTGTAGGCACTAAGGACATTCCAAACATGTCAAAATAGCTTCATCCCTCGTACATGTACACAAGATGAACACCAAACATTGTTTACTGAATCCTTTGACATCTTGGCTTGTAGCTAGACAACATTAAGACATGAAAGTGATGGAGCCTTCCATTGTTCTACATAATATTTCCCTCAATCCCAACTTTAAGCTCATCCGCCAAAACAAAGACTATGAGCAAAGAGTTGAGCTGCATCTTAGATCTAATGATTCATATTCTCAGTGTTTAATCTACACATGGGAGGACTATAATGTGTTATAGGGGAGTTGTAACTTTGGAGTAGCGAGTGGTGGGGTTTGGGACCTATTATCCACATTTTGTTGGATAACTAAGGAGATCTTGTCTCAAGGCCCTCAGGTTGCAAATATGGAGTGCCGAGAGACTACTTGACCAACAATGTCCACTTGCACATACGGAAGCCCACTCTATCACCACATTCTGATCCATTGTCGGTGCATCCACCACACCAACTAGCTTCTGGAATACAGATGGGTCTTGTTCCATGCGGTACAAGTCAAGTATTGTGGCATGTAATCACCCTAATATTTAAGGCATTTAAAAATGTTGTATTTAAGCTGCTTTTGATTATAGAACGCCTGCTCGGACATTATGCCTTTGACCTTGTTTCACCTTGGTGAGTGTCATAGATTTCCTAGTAAGTGGCCAACCTTTGGGAAAGGTTTGTGACTAGGGGTCCCTCAAGGGGTTATCGTACCATTTCTGACCATACTTACCACTTTCTGCTCATAACACTCTCATCATATTGTCTTCTTCTAAGCCCTTTGACTTTAGTGACCCAATAAGGGCATGTACCTCATTTCATGGGAAGAAGAGGCTGAAGGCCAGAGGGATTGTTGTTGGCTAAAAAGATAAAAGCCTAGATATACACCTTCCAGATGCTTTGCCTAGGGATCCCCGTGAAAGCAATGAAATGCTTCTTTGTAAGAAAAGGGGGATCTACAAAAATAAATGATAATGAATGCTTAAGGGGTTAGTTGGAGGATGGGAGGTCTCATCATGAGCCGACCTATCGTGATCATGGGTATTTAGCAGTATGACATTAACATCATCTGGTCACCAAGCCAGGGTAGTGGCTCTCAGTTACACAACTAAGAGAAAGGGGGTCTCATCATGAACCAACCTTCTCATTTCCACGAGGTATTTGTGAATGACATTGTCATTATCTGGACACCAGGCCAGGACAATGGCCTTCAACTCGTTCCTTAAAACATAAAAGAAATAAAGAATGGCAAGAAGATGGGCTTGGAAAAAGTGCATTGCAAACGAAGGTGCCACACACCCTCTACAAAGGACCCATAAATGAGATAATACAAGCCCTTGTATGTCATGAAACTCATCGACCTATGAAGTCTAAACCTGAAATATCCCAAATCTGATGGAGTTGGATATGAACTATTCAACTAGTGTTTAGGCTCTCAGATCTGATACTCTGGGGGTTTCTGGATTCGTTTTAGTNCCAGTGATAAATTCCCGATAAATGTAAGATTGGATCATATGTACTAACAACATATGTGTTAGTGTAAATAAGATTTGAATTAAATATATTTATATGGGATATTAGACATAGGTTCATCCATCCGAATGCTCATCTACAATGCCATCTGTAAATCTAAGGTTGTCTAATGCATTACCTCTACACCAATAGAGATTTAAATATTGTAAAATTCACAATAAATAATAAAATATTGTTTTGGCAATATTTTGGAACTGTATTGCAGAAGTAATATATTATCAATCTAATTTCATTTAATCTTAAACTTAGTTCCCAGCAGCATGAATTTTTGATGCACAGTTCATGCTTGATAATAGTAGAAGTTTCTTCTTCATATGGAAAAATACCTTAGCTCATCCCTTATCCATTCATAGCCTATTTTCATGGTGCTATATGTGCCATTCTAAGATTCCATATTTATTACCAAACTGGACCTTGTTCATCTTCTGCTCCAATTTAGATTTATGGAAGGAGATTTCATTCTTGGTCCTTAAAACGTGATGTATTATAGTCAAGATCTGAATGTAGTGTGTTCTTACTTGCCATTATACAGTGTCAAGATAAAGCTTTTATATTTCTAATGAAATAATCAATCGAATACTAGATTCACTGAAATAAGATGCATTTTAAATATGTTTTTCCCTGCAGCTAATTTCTCCCAAAAATGTCACGTGGAAGAATAGAAATGGAATTCTGATGCAATATTGTTGGCTGTGCAGGTTTAAGAAATTTAGAAAGTTTGAACCTGTCATTCACTCCAGTAACTGATAATGGCTTGTGGAGGTTATCTGGATTGACAGCACTTAAATCTCTGAATCTGGACACACGACAAATTACAGACTCTGGATTGTCTGCTCTTACAAGTAAGCATCATATGTTTGTTGAAGGATGCCTTTCAAGAGTTGTCGATAGGATGGTGATAAAATGAAATCAGTAAAATTTAAACAAAGCTTGTTGACATCATTAATCGGCCAATCATTTGCATAGGCAAATGAATACTTTATAATTTTGCCAAAAGAATGATTTGAATTTTGAAACATATATACCCTCATTAACAGAGGCTTTATATTAAACTTGATTCTCATACTTCAATTGCAGAATAAATGCTAATTAGTAATATTCAAAAGAATGATTACAAACATCTTGCAGATTTGTTAAGAAAGATTTTTATTGGCTCGATTCTCACACTTGCTTTCAACTGCAAAAGAGTACATGAGTATGCACAGCAATATGTGTAGTTGGGTTATATCTCTAATTGAGTGTGTTGAAGAAACTCATAAGCAATGTTGCAAACATTGTGTTGGCAGATATATCGCCGAGGGTATGGAAAACAACTTATCAACAACATCGGGGAAAATATTGGCAATCTTAAAAAAAATACAAAAATATTCTTTTTTTATTCTCAAATTTTTAAACATCTAAAGCAACAACCACATGAATAAACACATTGCCACATAAATATGAAAAGAAAACCGATATATAAGATGTATAATAAATGTATCTTATCATCATTGAAAAATATAATAAATGTATCTCATCATCAAGAGTCATCTACAATGAAATCAGATAAATAAACCAGTGATTCCCTCTACCCTTTTTACGGGCAAAGGTAATGACTCTTCCCCTAGATGAAGAAGGCCCTAGGGCTGGTGTTGGACTCTTATGTGCTCTAAAAGGAGGAGGAGAAGCTACACTTTGGCATTATCTAGAAGAAGGAGAATCTAGACTCTGATGTCCTTCGCTAGTGCTACTGCTAAGTCCAACTCGCTGTGTTTGTGTCTATCAGGGTGGTGGCGCACTCCCAACGTCAATAGCCACCTCTTGTAAAGGTGTCTTCTCTAGAACATCCTCCTTCTCTACCACGCTCTCCCCCATCACCTCCTCCTGTGCCTCCTATAACCAATTAGGGGTTGAGTCCATGACAAGCCTCTTGGTCTCCACCTTGTATGCAGTGGTGGTGTCAATTCCATCCAATGAAATGGTCTCCACATCATGTGTTTTCTGAAGTTGCCTAGAAATAGACCATGTCATTAAGGTGTTGGGATTCCAACCTATATGAGGGTTATAAATTATAAATTATAATACATAATTTAGAGGGTGACGAGGCATAGAATTATAATTTACAATGAATTCAAAATTTAATTCAAATTTTTTTAACCTGTCGTGCTTCTTGGTGTGTGTTTTTTCTAACACACTCTTGTTGTGCTTGCATCCTAAAGAGCTACATGTTTGGCTAAACACCAAAATGACAAGTTTTTGTAAATCGGGTACTCTTGAGCCATAGCTTGTCCACCAAGCATCTACAACAAATAAGAGAAACATAAGAAGAGACATTCAAATTTGAAACAAAGGAAGAAGAGACATTGAAATTTGAAACAAAATGAAGCTTACCTGGCATTTTTATCTTATTGTCTTGAATAGCGATGTCAAAACAAATGTTCCAGCAACCATCCTATATATTTCCATTTCTTTAGAAATCTTTGCTTGTTGTTGTAGACTTGGCACCATCCTCTAAATACATGTGAGGTATCCATCCATAACCTCAACATCAAATCTAAAACCATAGGACTAAGAGAATGCGGGGATGAGGTAGATCCCTGCATCATGAATGGGGTGATGGAGTGTATTGTTCTATCTCCCATCAATCATCCTCCATATCTATAATTATTTCTCATATCCCTCATCCCCGTTGTCCTCATAATAGGCATGTTGCTGTCCTAATACACACCTACAAACGTGGAGAAGTCTCCAACCCACTTGGTGTGTCGTTGGAGGCACAAACTTGAATCCATACCTACTGTCACCTCAATCTGGACTCCTTCCATCTAGGCTCAGTCCTAGGGAAGCCAAGGGGGGTAGACCCTATTAAACTATGTGAAAGTTTATTTTAATTCTAGGAGTTAATTTGATTTTTAATTAAGAAAACCTAATCCAATGACAGACAACAAATGCAAATGTGCTTTTTTTTAATGACAAACAAACCCTTTATTTGTAAATCAACAATTAGACCAGTGCCTAAAGATTACCCCAAAATTTAGTTAATGAGATATACAACAAAAATATAATTATACAAGAATGAAACAATGTTATGAGATATCCACAATAAGTATGAGAAGTAACTTTACACTTAGACCAATTATGTTCAAATAAATAAATAATGCTAGAAATAAAGAATGCTTTGAGACAAGTATTCACATGAAAGAAAATTACTTGAAAGTAAATTGCTAAACTTGAAAAGTAAATGTAGTGAAAATTGTGTAGGTTGATTTTAATAAGTTTTTATGTCTCTTGAATTAAGGGGGAAATTTAGTGTGAAAGATACAAGCCTATACTATGTGACTACCCCTAATTCTTATCCCTTCAACCAAAAGGAAGTGCTGGGTGCTCAATAAGAAGAACAAACAAGGTTTTTCCCTAGCTCCACATGTCAAATCCAGAATGCTTGGGCGCTCAACAAGGAGGACACGTAGTGCCGTGAAACCGTCCCCGACTTCAATCCCTTCTAGCCTCCCAAGTCACCCTTTTTGGTGGGAGAAACAATAATAAATTGGGTGCCTAATTAATCTAGCCACTCAATCCTTTGCCCTTTCTTAGTTACCCAAGATCCACAAAGTGGCAAGGGGAGAGAATATGGGGCAAAGGCAAGGCACTAATTTGATTACTTTGCAAAATGAGAAAAACTTTCAAGCCTTCACGATATTGCATGGATGGCAAAGCCAAACATTATGCAAGGTGTGGGTGAAATTGAATAACTTTAAATTAAAATGAAATTTAAATAACAACCTCACAACTATGGCCCAAGGTGGAGGACAAGCCTACCGGTTTTGGCCAAGGTGGGTAAATAAAAACAAAACAAAAAATTAAATTTTAATCTAGCCTTCATGATATTGCATGGGTGGCAAAGCCAATCACTATGCAAGGTGTGGGGGAAACACTAAAACTAATTTACAAATTTTAGACTTGGAAAGAGAGATACAGAATGCAAGGTGGAGTAGAGAAGAGGGTTTGACACCACAACTCTTGGATGTTTCCTTTAATCTTTTGCGGTAAAAAATATGCAGAAATTTTCCCTAAACCTGCAAAACCTACAAAAACCAACCAGTTTTTTTTGCTGAAAATTACTAAAATGACTTGAAACATGTTATTTTTATGATAACACAATATACATAAATTATTTAATAAAAAATCTGAACATAAAAGAGAGATTAGATTGCAGATTTAGATGAAAATAATGCTAGAAATTGATAAATATGTGGCTGGAAATGAAAACAGAAAATGTAAGAAGCTTTAGATGGCTGAAAAAAATGGATTTCCAGATCTGAAATCCACTTTTCCAATCCTTTGGTAACCTGCAGATTTTGTAAATCCTTGCTATAAGATACAACAAGGAGGTGAGTGTGTTCTAATAATTTGCAAAATACTTTCCAAATCTACTAGAAACAACTCACAAAGATTAATAGTAATACTACTACTAATCTATCCCAAGCAAAATACTTTGCTTGGGTCTCCAAGTGAAATAATACAAGGAAATACAACAAAATAATTGCAACAATATTAACTCATAAACAAACCAAACAATGGCTCCAAGAATACTCCAAGAGACACAAGAAATCTACCAAAGCTTCTATTTTATTAACAAAGAAAATATTTGCCCAATGGCACCAAGAATCATGAGAGAAAATGGGAGAGAATGAGAGAGAGATGGGAGAGATTTTGGCATAATAGAGTTGCTTTGAGAATAGATGTTCAAATGAGGAGGGGCAGGCTTTCTTTTATATGAGGGAAAGAGGAGAAACCCCTCTTGGATGAATTACAAGTGTCACCCATCCAAGAGAGAGAGAGAGAACAAGTCAAGGAAGAGACACTTTTAGGGTTTTGGTAGTGAGTTAGGGTTTCAGGGGTGAGATGTGAAGGGGAAAACCCCTTTACCTTTATTCAAACATGAAGTTAGGCTCAAGGAAGGGCACACTTAGGGTTTTGGCACTCTTTTGACTTTAATTTTTACTTTTACCCAAGTTCATGAGCAAGGGGGCGCACTTTTCACTCGAGTCATGACTTTTGGTTGTTGGCTTGGCATGGGGGGGTCTTTTAAGTGGATTTTCACTTTTCCAACTTAGGAAATACATTAGAAATCATTTCCCCACTTTCTCTCATGACTTTAGACATTTTTAAAATTTTTGGCTTTTTTACCTAAGCCAATTAAATGCTGACTTTTGACTAACTGAATCCTCATGGACAAAGACCTAGCAAAACTTGTCCAATTGAGCTGAAACTTGGTCCAAGGGTGTAGGGGGTCATCTGCCATTTGATTTGAGTACCACACCCCTATACAAAATCCCCAAGGACCAAATTTTTACATTTTACATAAAAAATAATTAAAATTTCCAATTAATGGAAAATTTTAATAATTAAAAAAAAACTATCAAAACTTAACGGAATTCCACAAGACTCTAGGAGATGTATAGCATTGTCATTTACAACATTCCTAAACCTTAGTCACCCCTTGGGCTCGATCATTAGAACTCCTTTCACCACTTTGGAGGATTTTGTGAGTGAAAAACTCAAGGATTATTAAAATTGCCTGGTAGGCAAGATTAATTATCCGAGGAAAAAAACACTCGATGAAAGGACTTCCCTGATGATAAAGTCCTAGGCAACTAACTAAAAATTGACTCATGCTGACCTATTACATTATTATCCCACGCAGGGGAGCAGACATTCCAAGTACATAGAAAGACGTGCCAGGGGAAAAATTTGCCTTGCTGAGCCATAAGTCTTCAAAATATGTTATATCACAAGGTACATAGCTTCATGGTACATGACGTTGACCCCCAGTTGAAATAAGTGGTCAACAAGGCATAGATGGATTCTTTAGCCCCGCCCATGACCTCAAAAAAGTAGCCCATTTCAGGCTTGTCTCCATCAACTAAGCAAATAACATTTATGAAAGGTTCGCTAATGGCACATACCTCCTCCACTCATTTCCAACAACTCTCTTGGTATGCCACTAGCTTGGATATGGTATGCCCATCCGATTAAGTGCTAAATGATAAAGTTGACCATTCTTTTGAATGGAATATTCTCTTCACCTCCCACATACATGTCTGGAGAGATTGAAGAGAAATGACACTAGTGGTAAAATGTGTGATTGCAAGACGCACCAACTCTTGTTATTTGTGAATTGTTTCATGAAACTTAGCACAGATGCATGATTATATATAAATTTTGTGATGCTCCTAGCCAATTCAACAATATCCTTGATATAAGCAATTTTCCCATATCCTCTAAAATCAAATCAATGTAATGCACAACACAAGGAGTTAGTGCAAAACAAGGTCGGATACCTCAACATAAGCAACCCGCTAGCATCCACTTAATTAACAACGTTATTCATTATGACTTAGACAACATTTTGTGGACCTATATGAACACATCCAACAATCACATGATAATGCCGCATATTTAACATGTGCGGAGGCATCGATAGATATAGTAAGCATTGCCCCCCCTGGGAAAATTAACCAAGAAATTAAGAAGAGCTCTTGATGTCCAACCATCTGATGTCATGGTGCATCCAATGACTTCCCATGATCTCTTAAGCTCCTCCATTTTGCGAGTGCAATTGAGCTTTTCATTTTGAAGGATAGGCCCTCTCAAGTTGTCATAGGTAGGGCCCTTGTACTCCGGGACAACAATAGAAACAACATCAAATATAGACTGGTAGAATGGGTTGTTCTCAGCAATGCTAAAAGGAATGTCACTCCATAGAAAACATCTACCCCCAACCTTGTTTGCATCTTGGTTCTCCTTTATTTTAACCACTAACCTAATAGAAGGTTGTGTACCAGTTGTGGTTCTCAAAACAAAAAAAGTTGAGATCACTGAGGGCATTGTGGAAGGTGACGCCAAAGAAAAGCTCTCACTTCTTGCCACCCTGAATCTTGCAACTCCTCCCTCTGCAAGCTCAATTATGACAACTTCCCTCTCATCTCTCTTTTTTTCCCATATCTTCAAGTGATTTATTGCAATATGAATAATTTCTGAGGTTTCTTTTGGACAAATTCCCACTTCATGCCGTAGAATTTGTGTAAGGTGGTATTCAACCAGTTGATTCTTGCTGTCATTTCCTTCCCACACAACTTGCAATTCAAATTTTGTCGATTACTCTCCTCAACGAGCTCATATTCCCACATAGGGTCCAGAAATTTCAGCATTTTCAAATAGAAATGATTAAACTTAGATGTAAATAAATGGTAGATCTCCCATTAAAAATCGGCAAGAAGAGGGAAGATTGATAGACATTGCAAAACTTATCAAAATTCTCAAAAACCATGTTGAAATTGTTACAGCTTCAAATATGGAAACAACTGATGGGAATCAATCCCCACTCCATAATAAATTGTTGATGGCAAATAAAAACACTCTATTTCTGGTCCTCTACAGTGTTGGGATATTTTCTATCCACTTGCTATTTTTCTTGAAAAATTCGTGATTTTTTTAATTTATCATGATATTTTTGGTAGCAAAAAATATAGTGATTTTGGTAGGTGATATTATTGCCAGCTAAGACACATCACAATATATTGTGATATCCACGATAATATTGCAATGTTTGCAATATTGGTTTTCTATGGAGTGACGTAAGAAAATGCATCCCCAAGATAGTGTGGGTTCTTGTATGGTTAGGTCTGTAGGCTCATGCACTAGCTGAGGGATTTCACACCAACATTCCCCAATTCCTTCTTTGAACTTTGAGGCTTGGGCCCATACCCCCTTGAACTACTACATACATAATGGGACATGTTTCATTTAGGCTAGCCATCTCAAATCCCTCGCAAAATTAGCCCAAGGAAATTGTTAAGTATTTTCAATGTACCTACTTTATTTATGGAGTGCAATCACTTTCCCTTACCTTAACATGGCTAAAGGGATCCCTTTCAACACCTAATACTTGTTTGCAAAGTGAGAAATGTACTGGTTTGTTGCTGCCAGGGATTATATGGAACCTTTTGGTATTTGGTCCATTTCAGTGGTTTTCACAAGATATCTTGTCTTGATCATCCCCTTTTCATTGCAGAGGGAAAAATGATTTGTGGGTGCTAGGAATTATATGGAACCTTCTAGTATTTGGTCCATTTCAGTTGTTTCCACAAGAAATCTTGTCTTGATCATCCCCTTTTCATTTCAGAGGGAAAAAGAATAAGCTGCAACTAGCCAGGAAAGGTGTTACCCGAGCTAGCTCTATTAAGGTGGGTAAGACTCTTACAATTTGTTGGATCTCAGGAGGAGCAACTTCCTCACTATCACCATAAACTTAGATTCACTATGAATCCAGCCTCGACCTTTAGCTCGATAGATCACTTCCTTGAGCCTTGTCCTTACCACTTATTTAATATCAATGAATCTCTTGACTGCTAGTCATTTTTCTATTTTTATATAAATATAGTGTGGCTTGCTCTCAAACCTTCCTTCTCTTGAACTCTATCTTTCCACAATGGCCCAATTCTACGATGGCCCATAGCAAAAGAGAGGAAAATAATAGATATTATGTCTCCCTTCGGTGGTATAAATAGATGATAGATAGCTCTCTTCGGTCACATATTAATGCTGGTTTAACCGGGTTAGTAATGAAGGAAGTCCTTAGGCAAGGCATGAGAGTAGATGGAGCCAAAATGAGTTTTTAATAATAAGAGTGTTATGGTCCCTCCACCTCAAATGTATCCAAACCTTTAGCTTGAATGCAGTGGTAGTTGGACTTGCTATTGACATTAGTGTAGGCACTAAGGACATTCCAAACATGTCAAAATAGCTTCATCCCTCGTACATGTACACAAGATGAACACCAAACATTGTTTACTGAATCCTTTGACATCTTGGCTTGTAGCTAGACAACATTAAGACATGAAAGTGATGGAGCCTTCCATTGTTCTACATAATATTTCCCTCAATCCCAACTTTAAGCTCATCCGCCAAAACAAAGACTATGAGCAAAGAGTTGAGCTGCATCTTAGATCTAATGATTCATATTCTCAGTGTTTAATCTACACATGGGAGGACTATAATGTGTTATAGGGGAGTTGTAACTTTGGAGTAGCGAGTGGTGGGGTTTGGGACCTATTATCCACATTTTGTTGGATAACTAAGGAGATCTTGTCTCAAGGCCCTCAGGTTGCAAATATGGAGTGCCGAGAGACTACTTGACCAACAATGTCCACTTGCACATACGGAAGCCCACTCTATCACCACATTCTGATCCATTGTCGGTGCATCCACCACACCAACTAGCTTCTGGAATACAGATGGGTCTTGTTCCATGCGGTACAAGTCAAGTATTGTGGCATGTAATCACCCTAATATTTAAGGCATTTAAAAATGTTGTATTTAAGCTGCTTTTGATTATAGAACGCCTGCTCGGACATTATGCCTTTGACCTTGTTTCACCTTGGTGAGTGTCATAGATTTCCTAGTAAGTGGCCAACCTTTGGGAAAGGTTTGTGACTAGGGGTCCCTCAAGGGGTTATCGTACCATTTCTGACCATACTTACCACTTTCTGCTCATAACACTCTCATCATATTGTCTTCTTCTAAGCCCTTTGACTTTAGTGACCCAATAAGGGCATGTACCTCATTTCATGGGAAGAAGAGGCTGAAGGCCAGAGGGATTGTTGTTGGCTAAAAAGATAAAAGCCTAGATATACACCTTCCAGATGCTTTGCCTAGGGATCCCCGTGAAAGCAATGAAATGCTTCTTTGTAAGAAAAGGGGGATCTACAAAAATAAATGATAATGAATGCTTAAGGGGTTAGTTGGAGGATGGGAGGTCTCATCATGAGCCGACCTATCGTGATCATGGGTATTTAGCAGTATGACATTAACATCATCTGGTCACCAAGCCAGGGTAGTGGCTCTCAGTTACACAACTAAGAGAAAGGGGGTCTCATCATGAACCAACCTTCTCATTTCCACGAGGTATTTGTGAATGACATTGTCATTATCTGGACACCAGGCCAGGACAATGGCCTTCAACTCGTTCCTTAAAACATAAAAGAAATAAAGAATGGCAAGAAGATGGGCTTGGAAAAAGTGCATTGCAAACGAAGGTGCCACACACCCTCTACAAAGGACCCATAAATGAGATAATACAAGCCCTTGTATGTCATGAAACTCATCGACCTATGAAGTCTAAACCTGAAATATCCCAAATCTGATGGAGTTGGATATGAACTATTCAACTAGTGTTTAGGCTCTCAGATCTGATACTCTGGGGGTTTCTGGATTCGTTTTAGT
>JZKD02S0260351.1:0-11255 GCA_000966675.3 Picea glauca
TTCTTCATATTCTGAATGATTATCATTTTGAGTTTTCATTCACATAAATAGAAGCTCTGGCTCCTCTTCTTTACTTTCTTCAGATGAGCTACTGTCTTATTTGGTAAAGAAAGTTTTCTTCTTCTTGTATAAATTACTTTTATATTTGGTTTTTCTCTTCTTTTGATCTTTGAAAGTTCTTTCATCATCGCCTTCCTCTTGCTTGGGATAGGGACATTTTTTTAGCAAAGTGTATGATTCTTCCACAGTTGAAACATTTGAAGGGCAACTTTCCTTTATATTTTCCAAATCCTTTTTGGAGTTTCTTTATAATGTTGGCCTCTTCTACATTCTATATGTCTAAATAATCTTCATTAGACATATACTCTTGATTCTTCTTTTATTTAGAAGCCTTAAAGGTTGTTTCTCATTTTGATGGTTTTTCCTATCCTGTCCTCATCTCATACGCTATAAGAATTCCATGGAGCTCATCTACCGTGAGTTTGTCAAGGTATGGTGTATCTTCAATTGTAGAAATATTGGCATCATACCTCACAGGTAATGATCTTACGATATTTTTTACAATGTGTTTGTATTTAAGTTCTTATCCAACAACTCTGGTTGAGTTAACTACCTCATATATTATATGAATATATTCAACAATGTTTTCTTCTTATTTCATCTTCAAATTTTCAAAATGAGCTCTATAGGTTTGTAGTTTTTCTTCCTTGAATTTGTTGTCTCTTTCATATATAACCTCCAGTTTGTCCAATATATCCTTAGATGAATTACAATGCATTACCTTCACAAATATAGGATTTGTTAATCCTCCTAGAATGGAATTGAATGCTCTTGAGTTGTCATTGCAAATATGATTTCTTGTCGTATCTATGGGTGGAGTAGTTGGTGCATTGTACCCATTTTCTACATATTTCAAAACATCAAAACCAAGAGACCTAAGGTAGTTTTTCATTCTTATTTTCTAGAGAGCATAATAATCTCCTTTAAAAAATTGTGCTTTGTTGGAAGACATTCCCTCTTGTTGATCAATTTATTTCAGGATCAACCTTCTAGTTATTAGGCTGTGCTAAAGGCACTTGCTGTGATACCAATTGTTGGAAATACTAAGGGGGGGCGGGGGGTGAATCAATATTACCTTTTAAAACAATTAGTAATTACTTTGTTATTCTATTAATCACCACAATAGATAAAAAATTGACTTGTATTTAAAAATCAATTATATAAGTATACTTAAAAATAATTACAAATTTTATAAAGAATAATCTGTGATTGTGAAAGACACCAATCCTCTTTAGAGAACCAACTCTTGGAGACACAAATCCCCTTCTTTAGGGCACCAAACCTAGGAAATACCAACTCCCTTGTTTTAGGGAACCAACCCTAGGAAGCACCAACTCCCTTGTTTTAGGGAACCAACCCTAGGAAGCACCAACTCCCTTGTTTTCACACTTTACTTAGTAAAGGATATGAATCCTTCATTGTTCCTCCCTTCCACCCTCACTGCATAAGTATTTTATTTTTTCCTTCTTGGAATATACTTATGCTTTTGATCTTCTGATTTCAACTGTAGAGACACTTTCTTCTTCAGCGTTATTTATTTTTTATATATTTTCCCAACTGGTTTGAGATTTGAATAATTGTGTCCCTCTATTTGAAACAATGTACCTCTTCATTTTGTTTATCAACAAATAATGTTTATCTTTTTAACTTATAATTAATATCTTCCTCTATTATTATTCATATATTATTGTGAAATCTCTTCAATTCAGTAAGAGCGATTTTCATAAATTGATCATAGGTATGGATTGATTTCTTTTAATTCAATCTCATGCCTATTTATTCCATTCTCAATTTAAATCATATCCGAGATTTTCAATTATCTCTCTAATTCATTTCTTGTATTGGATCATTTAAGATAAATCAGGACAAATTCTAGATCTTTATTTGATTCAAAATTCCTTCCCGTCGGTGACAAATATCATCCTCTCTGTGTTAAATTGTCTACAGAAGTGCTTCAAGACCTCTATTCCATATGACCACGGTTGGTGTCTAAGTGATAACCCAAGCGAGCGCTTAATTGCTTATCAAGAATAACAGTTGTGTTTTGTTTGCAAGTTGAGATGGATGATTCTCGTTTACACTAGGACTTCATCGTTTTAGGACTTTGGCCTTTGTAGTCTTTCAAATCTCCCAAAGAAAATTCCATTGGAGTGTGTATTATCACTTCTATGCTTAGTAACCTTCACATGTATAGGAGCTAGGACTGTAGGCTTAGGCGAAAAGTAGCTCTCGCTTTCTGGGTATTCGGTTATTCATGACTCTGAAACTCTGGGTTACTTGAACTATGAATTAGTTCAATCCCTTCAAAGGTTTACGTACCGAATAAGTCATAAAGTTGTAGTGACCACATGATGTCAATTGTTAGTAATCCTTACGCTATCCATCCACTGTACTCAATCAAACGATCAAGACTGCTCCCGAAGAATATCAATGGTTAATGTTAATTCATGACTTCTCCCTTCGACGCTTTGGGAATTTTTTCTGGTAGGAGAAGATGGATATCCCCAGAGACTATAATATTGGAGTGACATGGCTTGTTGACTTAACTATTGATGTAGCATTGGCTGAGTGGCTACCACTTGTCATCTTTATTTGTGACTTTTGTATACCTAATGTGCCAATTAGACCTTGACACTTGTCACCAGTTGATTGGGCCATGTGTCATCTTTGTCTTCTACCACATGTCTCCCTCCTGGATCATGGATTTTCACTTCATGGCTTCAGTACTTTGTGGCTTCAATAGTTTTAGTTGTTTGGGAATCCTTGTAATCCCAGATTGGTCAATGTTGTGCTGACTATTCATTCCCTCACACAATGATTGTTTGGATTTCGTGACTTCAGGGCTCTGGCCTTCGGGTATTCTTGGTTTTTTTGAACTTTTGATTGTCGGAGTAGGACAATGTCAGAGTTGACCACCTGATCCAATGAATCACATTTATCCTAAGGAGATATTAGATCAATGGTATGCATGATTTTATTTAATCTAAGACTCTGGGATATTGTGGCTTACCCTATCCTTTCACTAAGCTCGATTAGATGGTCAAAAATTCATCTGAAGTCCCTCCTTGATCTAACAAATAGTGGGATTTTGTGAATTCATGATTTTGTGAGTTCATGCCTCTTCCTTGTCTCCAATGTTCTTCGAAGTGGGGAAGTTTCGGTGTCCCAAAATGTACGCTATCCTTCCACTTGGCTTCGATCAATGGTTCTAATTGATTCAATGGTTGCGATTACTCAAAAAAATTTAATGGATGATTATATTTCCACGATCCTTCACAAGGGATTCTTTTGTGTAGGCTCCGGATTCTACGCAACCTACTACGTTATATATCCTAAGATTTAGGATCTCAAAGACATATAATTACAATACCATATTGATATTCTTGACATCAATTCCAATGCCATAATACTATGTCCAGCATTCATCATATTGGCCTTCTTTGACATTAATCCCAACACCATAACACCATGTCCAACAATCACAAAATCATTAGGAGTAGAGATGTCATATTCAATGAGAAGGTCATCTACAAAGATTGGTTGCAAGGAAAGATATAGAAAAAATAAAAACCAGAATATGCAATGCTTGATGGGATCAGTGAAAAATAAATTCCAAAGGTACAAACAAATCAAAATGTACAACAATAAGAGCAATAGGTACCTCAAAATCATACGAGTGTTGTTATAATATCTACCATGTTAAGTAGACCCCTTGAATGATACTCTCATTCATTGTATTATTTATTGTTAAATGATTCATGTGAACCAGAAAGTTATGAAGAGGCACTACAGTTAGACACTAAAAAGAAGTGGGAGAAAGGCATGGAAGAGGAAATGGATTCCTAGGTAAATAACCAGACTTGAGATTTGGTTGAGTTTCCTAAAAGAAAAAGAGCATTGTAGAATAAATGGGTTTACAGGTTGAAGGAAGAAGATGGAGACAAAACATGGTACAAGGCTAGACTTGTTGTAAATGGGTTTGTACAAAAGAAAGCTATAGATTTTGAAGAAATATTTTCCCTTGTTGTTAAAATGGCTTCAATTAGGACTTTTTTAAGTCTTGTGGCAATAGAAGATTTGCATATTGACTAGTTAGATGTAAAAACAACTTTTCTCCATCGGGATTTGAATGAAGATATTTATATGCAGCAGCCATAGGGGTATCAGGTCAAAGGAAAGGAGAATTTGGTATGCAAGTTGAAGAAGAGCTTGTATGGCCTAAATCAAGCTCCAAGGAAGTGGTATTTGAAGTTTGAAGCTCCAAGGTAGTGGTATTTTAAAAATATAGAAAATGGAAGCTATATTATATTTTTATTGTATGTAGATGACATGCTTGTTGCAGGGTCTAACATGAAGGATATAAATGTGCTCAAGAATAAATTAGCTAATTTGTTTTCGATGAATAATTTGGGTGTTGCAAAGAAAATCCATGGTATAAGGGTAACAAGAGATATGAAAAATCACAAATTGAGATTGTCTCAAGGTGAGTACATAGAGAAGGTGTTGGAGAGGTTTAGAATGAAAAATGAAAAACTAGTTAGTACACCTTTGGCCAGCCATTTCAAATTAACCAAGGAAATGTGTCTTAAGACATAGGAGGAGATAGAATACATGTCCAGGGTCTCTTATTCATCAACAGTTGGCATCTTGATGTATGCGATCGTTTGCATAAGACCAGATATTTCACATGCAGTGGNCTCGTGATGAGATCTTGAAAAATGACTAAGTACCAAGAATTTGTTGGATAGAGATGTCTCAAGAAATAGATAAGTATCAATAAGGAATCAGTAGAATGGAGATGTTCCATAGACCCATGGTGACATATTGAAAAGTGACTAAGTGTCAAGAATTGGTCAAATGGAGAAGGTCTTGGATAAGAGAAGAACATAGATGTCTCACTGAGTGCGATGAGATCTCATAAATTGACTAAGTGTCAAGAATGAATTGGGAAGACATAGATGTTGCAGAGCACAATGATATATGAGAAATTGTTTAAGTATGAGGGATCGATTGAATGGCCTAGGAGGCAACCACTTGTCACAAATCGGATGGCCCATAGGGTGAGAGATTTGATGGTTCGTGATGTCTCTAAGAACCACGGTGAAATACTTAGAAAAGTTTCTAAGTATAGGTGCAAAGTGAGTGTGGCGGAACATGAGGGTGAATTTGGAGGCCATGGAGGTATAAGAATATATTCCTTAGACCTGCGATTAACCATCAAGATAAAATATTGATGAATGAGGTTAATTAGAGATATTATATGATGGTGGTTGTGAGAAAAAGGTTCAAGCTATGTGAAAATGGGATCAATGGTCGAGATTAATCCAAGGTACTGATCGAATGAATTCCATGCGTCAAAGGGTTTTATGTATTAAGGCGGCCAATATGAAGATTTATGATCATGATATAATCCAAAGAAAACTAGACTCACTATCAATATTAAATCCAAAGGAATTATTAGACAATCGTTGAGCACTGTCGTTATGTTGCATGCGCAAATGGATATACCTTCATTGTCTTTAATATCAATAAATTTCTTCTCAAGACTCGGAATTGAGAAAGAGAATAGTCACTAAAAATATGGTTCAGAGAAGAATAAATTGGAATTATTAGAATTGGTATATCTACGATACAATTCTTCATGAATTAAGAAAAAAATAACATGTAGCATTAATTCAAAATTTTCTATAATATGAAAAATTCTAACAAAAAATGTTGCTTTCACATTCTGTATAATTAAGGGATATAAATATATCAGTTCAAGATAAAAAAGAATATTTGGGACATGGAGGAAGGAGAGGGAGCCTTTAATCATGAGAAAGAATCCAAAGGTCAAAATAATAGTGTTGGTAATGCTGAGACATAATCAAATGGGAACAGAAGCAGAGGGGAACAAGAAACATTAATAGAGACTATGAGAAGCTTGAGAATAGAAGTGTAGAGTTAAAAAGAAGAAAATGAGAACATGAAGAGAAAAAAAAATTAAATAAATTCTCAAGTGATACAAATCCTAAATTAGTTGCATAGGCAAGAAAAGAATGGATTAGACTCAAGACAAGAGAAAGAAGGAAGAAATCATGAAAGAAGAGAAAACTATAGAAGAGTTGGTCATTCAATAAGTGCTAGCAAAATTCATAGAAATCACTTACTTCCTTATTCAACAAGGTATTTTATGCATCTGAGGAATCCATAAGTATTCTAGAAGTATCTCTTGTCAGGTACCAAAGAAGAAGGAATGAATTGGATAGTTTGCAAGGAGATCTTAGGAATCTTAACCCACCATCCTTTGATGGTGAAAGAGAAAGGGAAGATGAAGTTGAAGCATGATTTCTAGGAATCAAAAAGTATTTTCAATTGCACTAACTACTCATCTAACCTAGAAGCCAAAATTGCCACATACCATTTGCATGGAAAATTTTCTATGTGGTGGGATTAGTTGAAGAAATTTGAATACATTAGTGAGAGAAGGATCACTTGGAAGCAGTTCCAGGGATATTTTCAGAAGGAGCATCTTTCATAGCACTTCTATGAAAAGAGAATGAAATATTTATTAGAACTTATATTGGGAAGCATGACCATGGTAGAATATGAAAATAAGTTCTTAGGATTGTTGAAGTATGTAGGGTTTATAAAGGATGAGAAGGTTAATATATAAAGGTTCTTGAGTGGAATTCCATCATTTTATAAAGAGAATATTCAATATGATGATACCAAAACTTTGACAGAGGCCATCAGGAATGCTAAGTACCTCTATGAACAAGGAAAGGATAGAGAATCCTTACATAAATCTTGGAAGGATAAGAATAAATAGATATATGATCAGAGAAGGAAGGGATTCAAATATTCTTTCAACAGAAATAGTTCTAATAAAAATTGATGAAAACCCCCACCACCTCCTGGGGCTCGCTTGACCTCTTGGTGTAGGATCATTCACAGTAGGGAGTTGAATCAGCTCTTCGGGCTCTTGTTGAACCCTCAAAATAATGTACCACCGGCCTTGTTTCTTTTCCCTGCGTGAAAAACTGCATTCGTGTGGGTCTATTTATCTACACGGAGAAATCCATGTGACCTTAGGATAAAAATGTGGGCTAATCTCTTAATCCATAGAAACTCTGACACTTCGAAGCTTCGGGCTTCAAGAGTTCCAACTACAATGAAATATGATCCTCTCAAATGTCAAATACACGAATAGTCGAACTATGGTGGAGATCAACATCTCTTACATGCACCGAGATCTATGACTCATAGGGACTTTGGGACTCCAGAATTTTGGAGTCTTCCCTATTCCAACACACAATACTTACCGAGTGTCAAATGTCAAACTATCTAATCAAACAACTAGCATCCACCTCATATCAATGGTATTTATTTACTCTGTGCTCTGGGCTTCAGATCTTTTCACACCCAAATACCTCAAATCCTCCGGAGTGTTGAACTGGCGAACTCACGAAGGGGTCTCAATCAATGGTCCACGTGTTCTTGAAAAAGGATGGTCGAGATGGGCTCTAGCCTTTGGCTCTTCGAGAGTTGTCAACCCAAGAAAACTTACACTCATTTTCCTCTAGAGTACCATATCTCCAGACTTCGAGATCTGTCGACACCTAGCTCTTTTCACTGATGTCTAGGATTTATTCCAGGCTTCAAAACTTTGGGAGTTCCACTCACTTTCACTACAACACTTCCAAATTTCCGAATTGTCAGAATTTTGAAAAAATCTGGATCTACAGACATGTGTCCTCACAAATGGATGGTCCATATTCACTCTAGCTCCCGAGACTTCGGGAAACTTGTCTCCTTTCCACAAAACACACAGAAATCATTGAATTCATGAAGTCTGAAGGACTTCAAGGGTTATTATCTGCGCTACTTTCCCAGATATGGTGGCTAGAAAATATATGACTCCTCCTCAGGTGTATCTCGTCCACTTTGACCTTGAAAACAAAAGGGTTCTTCCTCCAAAGGATTTTTTTCTCTTTCCCTCCTAAGCTTTATCACTCAAAGTGATTCAGACTTTTGACATACACCTTGCGCTTCAGTGAAACTTGAAATTTGAATATTCTTAGAAACTCCTCCCATGCACTCCTTGTGCTCGTCTTCCTTGAGACTCTTTCAAAACTTGACTAAGTTTTGTCCCTGAGCACACCTTGCAAGGGACTTCTCAAGATTTTATACTCAGATGAGTATATGCGCACTCCTTGCACTCACTTTGCACAATTCACTCTATCTCTCCTGAGCTACTGATTCTAAAAATGATTTTTCCTTCACACTCTTTGTGTGGCCACTGTGCACTCCTTGCACTAATATTTCAGAAGAGAAACAATTGAATCTTATAAAACATTACAATTTTATTCATTCAACCATAAAATGCACACATAGGTATATAAAACAAAGAAATTAAATAATACAACATTACCCAATTAACTCATAGATGTACAACTCAGAGTCTGAAAGCATTCTTCTTCTATTATACACCTTCAACAAAGAATTTACAAAGTTATCAACAACAACTCTCTACAATAGCTCTTCAACAGTTCTTCAAACGCAATTAGAATTGCCTTCAACAGTAAATTACAATTCTCAACAACCTGTTTTGGGCATAGATTACATATATTTATACATTGAGGGGCTTCTCGAGCCTTCCTACCGACTACTCTAGTTCTTTCACATAATAATAAAAAGATTCCACCACTAAGGATTATTACAATAAATAGATAATTACAACCTAGATATGAGTTGATGCTCAATATCTATACAAACCCTTAAGCATTAAATAAATTACAATCTCCTGTGATCTCATATAATGGCTCAAGCCTCAAAACATTAAAATCCCTTTAATTCCAATTCTTTCAAAATAGTAAATGACGCACTCTCCTTGGGATCCAAAACAGTTTGAATGTGCATGGTGGACCTTGAGATGTCCTCCACTTGGCCTCCTTGAACGTTGATGATGATGTTCCCGCATAAAAAATCAGTAAGATTGTTCTGTTGAGGATGAGCCCAAGAGAGAAGACTCCCTGAGAAAAATGGGAATACCACCAATCAAATTTTGGGGATGAAAATAAGATCACATGTACAAGGATTGTCCTCATAGTGAAGAAGAAATGAATACCATGCACAATATCCAAGAGGCTACCACAGTATAAGACATGGACAGAAGTATCCCGGGAATATATCCATCCTTAGACGATTGACAAGCATGATACCAATCCAATATGATTGAAGTGGAAGTTAAGATCATTAATCAACATGTTTCTATTTTAATTGATTTAGGAGAAAACCATTATTACATAGATCCTAAAATAGTGGATGGATTACATTTGGAGAAAATTAAGCTTGAAAAAACAAGTTTGGTTTAGCTAGCCAATGGAACCAAAAGAAGGATCAATGAGATTGTTAAAGGTTGTCCAATAAATATGAATGGAGTGAGTTCTAATGCATTATTGAATATGATCCCATTAGGATCTTATAATATCCTAAATATAATGGATTGGTTGGACCAACATCATTCTATCCTAGATTGTCACAACAAGAAATTTACATGTCTTGATGAAGAAGGAAAACAGAGAACTTCGAAAGGAATTCCAAAGACCATTTCTATAAGATATATTTAATCCTTACAATTGAAGAGATGTTAAAGGAAAGGATGTCAATTGTATGCAACTCATGTGGAGGATCTAGGAAAGACCAAATGGATAAGCCTTGAAAATTACTCAGTAATTCAAGAGTTTTAAGATGTATTCCAAGAAATACCAAGATTACCACCCAAGAGGGAGATATATTTCTCTATTGATTTAGTACCAAGAGTTTCCCTATTATAAAAAAATTCCTTATAAATGAGTACACTAGAATGAAAATAATTACAAATGTAGCTGGAAGAATTGTTGAAGAAAGAGTACATATGCCCAAGTGTTTCACCTTGGAGAGGACAAATATTCTTTGTCAAAAACAAGGATGGAGCATTGAAATTGTGTATTGACTTTAGACAGCTAAATAAATCCAATTTGAATAAAAAATACCCTCTACCCAGAATTTATGACCTCTTTGATCAGCTGAGAAGGGAAAATACATTTTCAAATATAGACTTGAGATCAGGATACCATCAAGTAAGAATCAAGGAAGAATACATTAATAAGACAACCTTTAGAACTAGGTATGGACAATAGGAATTTGTAAGTGGTGCCATTTGGACTGACAAATGGACCAACTGTCTTTATGTGTTTAATAAATGGCATATTCAGAAACTATTTGGACAAGTTTGTCATTCTGTTCTTGGATGACATACTTATTTATTCTAAGTCCGAGGAAGATAATTAAAATCACTTGAGGTTGGTGTTGCAAGTACTAAGGGAGCATCAAATTTATTCCAAGCTTAGTAAGTTTTCTTTTTACCAATAACATATCCATTATTTGGGATACATTATTTCATAAGAAGGTATATCAGTAGATCCTAAAAATATTGAAGCCATTAGAGGATGGCGAACACCAAGAAATGTTTCAGAATTCATATCCTTTATGGGATTAGCCGAATAATACATGATATTTATAAAATGATTCTCTAAGATTCCTCATCCCATCACTTCTTTGCAAAAGAAGGGAATTAAATTTGAATGGATGGTAGAGTGTGAAGAAAATTTCAATTTGTTGAAAGAATTACTTCCTAGTGGAACTATTTTAAAGAGTGTTGACCCAAATGAGAATTTGGTGGTATGTACAAATGCATGAAAGGAAGGACTTGGTGGAGTCCTCACTCAAAATGGGTATGTAATTATTTATGAGTCCATAAATTTTAAATATCATGAGTGAAATTATGCCACATATGATTTTGAGCTTTCTGCCATAGTTCAAGCATTGAATATGTGGAGGAGTTATCTCATGGGAAGGAGATTGGAATTAAGAATAGACCATAATGTTCTGAAATATATTTTTGAACAACCAAATTTTAATGCCAGGCAGACAAGATGGCTAGAATTTTTAAGTGAGTATGACTTTGGTATCAAGCATATCAAAGGAAAAGAAAATAAATTTGTTGATGCACTCAATAGAAGGATGCATATCATGCATGCTACAACCATTAGTTTGCATCAATTATATTTGAAGAGAATAATTTTGGATGTTGTTGTTATATATCAACATTACCTACAAGTAAAAGAAAGTTCATAGGAAGAAAATGTACAACATAAAATTAAAGAGTATGA
>JZKD02S0260362.1:6639-20831 GCA_000966675.3 Picea glauca
TTGTTGACTAATCTAGGTCATTGGGTTAGGGTTTTGGATGTCACTGACTCCTATATGTATATTGTATTGTAAAAAATGTATCACGATGAATGAAAATATAGAATATGTTGGTTTTCCCGGTTTAGGTTTCCAGGGGAAAAATATCCGTGTAATGTTTGTATTTGCCATTGTATCTTTTTTGTTCTTTTACTGAAAATATGTTTGCATTAAATATTGTACAAGGTTAAAATCTACACGCATAAGCATAGCTGGGATCCCCCTCTCACACAGGGGTTAAACACGAGCTTGTGTTCGAGAGAGCAATGAATATTATCCCTTCGAGGCTCAACCGATCATAGTATTATGATCGTATATTGGGGGTTCTTCTTGAGGATCAACTGTTTTCATTTGGTCTTGGAACTTTGTGAATCTTGAATCCATTCGAGGTCCTCTGGATTTTACCGGTCCGCTTGTCTTGAGTTCTCTTGAAGAATTTTGAACTTGATATCCTGCCCATACGTTCGGATTCGACTATCGACTGTATCAACCCAGAGGCTTACTGCAAGTTGGTATCCTTAGTAGCCACAATCTTTAGGGTCCTTACACGAGGTGACAATGAAGGGAATTCTTTTCTGTACCTGGATTAGACATTGGTCAAACTCACTCGAGCTCCTTTGAGGGTAACCCATGGGTAAAATAGTGAGGAAGCTTGCACCAATATGTAAGTTTGTTAGGGAGGCCGCCAATGTAATTGATCCACCCGCTCATATCCTAGCCCCTTCTCACTTTGATCACATGATGTTGGATTTCATCACGAACTAGTATGTTCATTGAGAGAAGGCATTGTTTGTTTGTTGGTTTTCTAGATTTTTTAGCGAGTGTTGTTTGTTTACTTTAAGTTGTCGTAAAAATTGGTACTATGGCTGATAAAGGTCTTCATAGATCACATAGGATGCAAGGGTTTCCTCCAGAAGGCTACAAACCCTTACCTCTTAATTCACTTGAAGACATTTATCGTGAATAGGTTGAAAACCATTCAGACTCTGGGAGTGCTGCTACTCCTTTGCTAGCAAATCCCGAGAGAGCCTTACTTACGGTTAAGGAAGGTTCCACCTTTCCTGTAAACCCCACTTTACAAGTTCCTCTCGATCCACTCCTTGTTCGATTGGACTCTTCAGGTAATGTTATAGTAGAAGATTACCCTCGCCTGCCATCAAGGCCATATAATCAACTAGATATGGAACCGATACAATCAAATTTTAACGAAGAATACACTACCCCTATTTGTTCTACTGAAGTGGTATACCCACAACAAAATCATGTTCGTTCGATATGGAGAACTCTGTCGAGATGAGACCTCTATGAAAAAATTAATTTTAGTTGACCGCCTTTTGACCCTCCACATGCCTCTACTACCACTGATGCAGAGGCAGGACTGTCATGTCAGCCCATCGACCATCCGTCGAACCAACAATCAATATTGCTACCACTTCAAGCCAATTTCAAAGTGAAACTAGAGTCGTTTTACCCAGTCAGTTGTAAAGTACCTTAACAACTACCCCTCATATCCCTCTTGAAGCTACAACTTCGTATACTCCACATAATCCTGTTGGGACATATTCACATCACAAAATGAAAAACCCTACCACACAACTAAACCAAACTGTGGGCCAAATCCCTATGGGGGGGAAACTGTCCTCCAACATGAAAAATCCAACTGGGGGGAGACCCCCTCTTACTAGTCATACCCCAGTTGCTACACAACCAATGTCATGGGGACAATCTTAACCTTCATTCACCGAAAACCCCCCACAATGCTGGGGACCACCCCAAGGAGGTCAGTTCCATCAAACACATCAGGGAAACTATGGGCCAAATCCCTATCGGGGGACAACTGTCCTCCAACATGAAAAATCCAACTAGGGGGAAACCCCCTCTTACTAGTCATACCCCAGTTTCTACACAACCAATGTTAGGGGGACAATCTCAACCTTCATTCACCGAAACCCCCCACAATCCTGGGGACCACCCCAAGGAGGTCAGTTCCATCAACCACAACATGGACGACCATCAAACCCCAACCCGCAAGGAGGAATCCCAAATCCCAATCCTTCTGGAGTACATTCTGGACAACCTTTCCTGGGAGTCCTCAATCCCACTTGGGGTTCTCAAGTTCAATCATCTTTTCCTCTCTAAGGGCCAAATCCTAACCCTCCTCAAGGTCAAACTAGTTACCTTCCTTAAGGGAAACCTGGTTATCCACCTCAAGCTAATCAAGCGAACTATCCTCCCCCAAGTTACACTAGTTATCCTCCCCAGGGGAAAATGGGTTTCCCCTCTCTTTTTATGCACATTCCTCAACAAATAAATCCTACTTTTGTTGGTCAACATCAACATCATATTGGAGGACCTGCTAGCTACAATTATCCACCACAACCAGTTTATGGTCCTACTGGTGTTCTTATGCCACACCAGTATCATCCATAGGTCAATCGACAACTACCATTTTTAGCCACTCTAGATCTATCGGATCTGTCAAGATTAATCAATGATTCCATATTACATTCTCCTTTTTGGCCAGTCATTCCTGCCAAATTACCTTCCGACATTTCAAAATTTGACAGTAAACCTGGTGAAGACCCTAATAACCACATTATGTACTTTCATCTATGGTGCTCATCAAATTCACTAATGGATGATTTTATCCGGTTACGTCTTTTCCAGTGTACACTTAGAAGTACAATGGATAAATGGTACATTGAATTACAACTTGGAACTTTTTAAGATTTTAATTCACTCACCATGGATTTTCTCACACACTTCATATTACCTATCCGCTATGAAACCGACACAGAAATTTTGACCTCCCTTCATCAGACCAACTCCGTACATATCTTTGATCATATTCATGAGTGGAGACAATGATGATGGTTAATCAAAGAAACCATTCCTGATTAATTGTTGGCTGAATGGTTCACCAAATATGTTTTACCTCCTATTTCTCATGACGTAGCCATGGGTGGTGTCATTACAGAAGAGGAATCCATTGCTCATCCCAACTTCTAGACTTGGTTTATTCCTAATCTGGTACTTTATATGAATTGATTCCAAACGCTCCTCATCCATCAATCGATCCATCAAAACCATCCTCCACCGCTCATGTAGATGGAGTTATTGATTCCATCAAAACCTATTCCAATTCAAAGTTGACAGACATGACCAATCATTCGGTTATTTCCCCCGCTATCGGATCGACTTCACTCTCATCAAGCTCCACCCCGACTCAAATATTTGAGGTGAATGTAATTCAATCGGCTTCTCCACCACAGTTAGGGGGGAAAAAGAAAAATAAGAATAAACCTATAAAAAACAATAATCAAACCAAAAATGCAAAAACACAAACACAACCACCTGATACTGAGAAACAACACAGCGCAAATCAAAATTTCCATGTCTCATTTGTGGTGAAGATCACTACACATGAGATTGTCCTCATCGAGACAAAGTTGCCAAACTTTTTAAAGGAAATTCTCAACCCACTATATTGACACATCATTTTCCACAACATCAGTCACTGGTTGCACAAGCTCCCACACCTCCAACAAGAGGTAATCCAAATCATCCTCCTAACGAGGAAGCTTCATCGAGTGCACACATTTACATGTTTAATGGGATAGATTTGACCATTCGTACTACAACATACGACACACCTCCAAGTAAACATGATAAGGAAAATGTAACTACTAGTACTACATCGAATCCGCCACCTAGTACAGTTACTCCTCCATCTCGGCCACTTCAGATTGAGAAAGGTAACTTTGAATCTATTTTGTGCTCTCCCAAGAGCAGAATTCGAAAGACGACCTTTAATCCAAACTCACGTGTTGCTCAAAACTACAACATCGTTGAAGATTTGGCTCAAGCACCTTGCATTATGTCAGCTCTCAAAGTTCTACAACACTACCCTAGCCAACATAGGACACTCTTGGCAGCCATCGGAGCTATATACCCCAAGTCAACTAACAGTATCATGTTTAACCTGGATAATTTTAAATCACGACTCTCTCACCAACTCGCTTTCTAGATCGATGTCGTTGTCCATAATCAACATATTCATCGCACGATCCTGGACGAGGGGACATCCACATGTGTCATGTCCTTGTCCTGTTGGAAAGGCCTTAAATCACCTGGTCTTAATCAATCTCCCACCATGTTACGAGCATTTGATGGAAGAGGTTTCCGATCTCATGGATTATTATAATCCTTAGCCATTCAATTGGGAGGAAAAATTGTTTCTGTATATGTTGAAGTAGTCGATGCTCCCCTCGATTATAACTTCTTGCTAGGGAGAATATGGTTCTATGCTATGACTACAGTCACTTCATTGGTTTTTTGATGCATCCAATTCCCTCATCAAGGTAAAATTGTGACCATCGATTAATTAGATCACTGCACCCCCGACGCTTGCACTCAAATGACCAACAACATTCATTTTCTAGGAGACTCAAAAATCACTTATGAAAGTGTTGGGGTAGGTCTCTTGAAAGACTCTTCGCTCATGGGTACCTTCCCTATACCTCTTCTTCCCACTATGCAACATATCACAATGGTTAATATGATTTCTACTATGGCACATCAATCCTTCAAATCGTATGATCCTTGGATCATGCCTAGTCCCTTAGAATTCGATACACTAGGTGACACCATGCCACTTAGTCCTACAGGGGCTGAATATGACGCCATCCATTCTGCCTCTCCTTCACTGGATGACCAACATCTATTGGCGTCTATGACTTATTCGTTACCATCCTGGTTAAAATTCCTATCCTCTACTTTCGATTAAATCCTAAAGATTTTTCCATCAGATGAATCTATTATGGAAATGCTTAGTATTGAGGAGGCACCATGGGATGACAACCTCCATTGTTCATCGTTTCTTCCCAGTTTGGATGACATAGAGAAAGATATTTCCTCTATCTTTCCTAGTGATATCGTCAAATTCCCCCAATCTCCAATACTCACTAAGGATACCATCTTTGAGGGGAATTTGGGAAACATCTCTTCCACTATCATTGTGAACATATCCATTAAATAAGGTATTGTGGAAAACATACAACTAGGTGCAAACTGTTTAGCTGAATAAGTTGAAAGTTCAATGAATTTAGTGACATCTTCGCTTGGAGTTACGAAGAAATATCAGGGATTGATCCATCGATCATTGTGCATGAAATCAAAACTTACCCAGAAGTTAAACTCGTGAGACAAAAACTTCGCCCGATCCATCCTAAGAAAACCACGACAATCAAGGCAGAAGTAGAAAAACTTTTTAAATATGGTTTTATTTACCCTGTCCCTTTGAACGAATGGGTTTCCAACATCATCCCGGTCACCAAGAAACAAGGGAAAATTTGTGTTTGCGTCGATTATCGGGATCTTAATAAGGCTTGTCCCAAGGACAATTACCCTACACCCTTTATCGACCAAATTATCGATAATTGCAGCAAAAGCGTAATTTTCCCTTTTATGGATGGATTTTTTAGATATAACTAGATCGAAATTTTATCGGCTGATCAACATAAAACAACCTTCATCTTCCCTCGATGGACTTTCTCTTATTGAAAATTACCTTTTGGCCTTAAAAATACTGGAGACACTTTTCAGCAAGCCATGTCGTATGCGTTCCACGATATCAAATATGTTGTTGAATCTTACCTCGATGAATTACCCGCTCACTCATCTCATCGACGAGACCACATTAGTCACCTACGAGCCATCTTTCTTTGATGTTGGTTTTACAACGTACGTTTGAACCCCCATAAATGCATTTTCATTGTTGAACCAGGGAGACTTCTCAAATTCGTAGTCTCCAAAGACGAGATTAGGGTGGATTGTAATACCCCTAGGTCGAACCCAATTGTAAATGTAAATGAAAATGTACTTAAGTTGGTGAGGTGTTTGATATCATTTTTTTTGTATGCACCTTCCATGGTATAGGGCGCACATGTACTGCGCATTAAAATGATGAAGTGTGCACATTCCAGAATATCGCACGCAACAAACTTAAGTGCATGCGATTTGGAGGCCAGGGAGCCTTTGTGTATATCTTGTGTTTTATAGGCTGGTGAACGAGTTATTATAAGCTAGGAGGCTTATGTTTTGAATTAAGCCAGAGATCCTAGATGTTAAAGGCCAGTGAGCCTATTTTTGTATATGTCTCATCATTAATATAAAATACATCGTTACATCTAGACCAACCACGATAAAAGAGTATGGGGGACTAAACTCCACTAGTTGGGGAAAGGGGGGAATAAAAGTTAAGGAAAAGGGCTAAGCTAGGGAGCTTAAGCCAAAAATGAATATTATATTAATATTTCTTAAAGTATAAAGTATGGATAATTATTTTATCCTAAGTTCTAAGGATGGGGACAAGTGGGCCAAAGTAGCTCCCAACATGACAAGTGTCAAATTGGGAACATGCATACATATAGCTTGGAATTAGTTCATTTTCCTATCATTCCATCATCATTCACTCACTCATTGAGCTGTCCTCCGTACCTTCCTGTACCTGTATTTGTAACCATACTTGTATCTGTACCTGGTTAGCTTGGGAGCTATCCTTCATACATCTCTGTACCTGTATCTATACTTGAACAAGTACCATACCGATACCTATACCTGTACCTGTACATGGTTATCTTGGGAGCTGGACTGAAGAAGTGGGTTGTCAAGTCCGTGAGAAATTTCTCTCTGGGTGAGAGAATTATTGGGAATTGATTTCCTAAAGGTGCTAAACTGCAGCTACAAGGATCTGAGACTTCCTATCCGGCATGTTGTTGAAGCCCTGGAAGGGAAGTGGGGCAGCCGAGGGACTGTTGAGCAGAGAAGGGGCACACTTCCTAGGGTGGGACATGCATGTGGGGAATGAGGGACTGTAGGCTGTTAGTTTGAGTTGGCACATGTGACAAAGTCTTTCCTGTTGTTTGAGATACGTCAATCGGGTTAGGAATCCCTTTACCCGGGTGGAGTTTAGTCCCATCTCGGGGGTGACCCACTGCTGAGAGTGATGAGCAGTATGGTCTAAGGCTGGGAGGTTCTTGGAAGGTTTGCACACAGTTGGTGATATTCTTACCAAGATAAGTGTCAATTGTGTGTTAAATTACATGCTGCATTATTATTTACGTGTAAATTTTTATGGGTTTATCCTATGTGTGGTTTATAACTGTCTTTATATTTATGGGTATTGCCTGTCTATGTTGCATGTATATGTTACTGTTATTTCCGTATGAATCTGTGCATTTACAGAATGTATTTGTCTGTTTTGAGTTTTATATATAAATTTCTGCAAGATTTTTTGTGTGTATATGTTTTAGTTTGCATACAGTTCAAATTTTTTTACATGGCATAGCCCAGTTGGATGCTGGGGATGTTACAATATGGCATCAGAGCTCCACTTTTCAACATTGAGCTTGGATGGGTTGAGAAAGTTGAATTGAAGCAAAATTTCACAGAGAATTGATTTTGAAGTGGGGAAATTTGAAGTTACAGAGCGTCCATGGTAAAAAAAATAAAAAATTATAAGCAATTGCGTGGAATTGGGCAAAAGCCCCAATTTCTGTTGTTAAATTCATGGGAAAATTGAGAAATTTGGCCAAGTGGTGAGATATTCTTGATTTAATATCCGTTCTAGCAAATTCAGACCTGGAATTGGTCAAATTTGAAGTTATAGGGAAGGCATGAAAGATGGAACGAGATTAGTTGATTAAAATTCTCAATTCGCGAATTGAGTTTGGGAAAAATCCGTTCCAAGAATGTCAACCAACAACGATTTGTTGTTGTAGAGGTTGAATTGGTGTTATCGGGGTGAAATTGAACAAATTTCATAGTTGCAGAATGTCTATGGTGAAAATTGGGAAAAAGTTTGGCAAAAGCCCCAATTTCTGCAGCGAAATTCATGAGGAAATGATGCACAGTAAAAAGCTTGCGAGGTGTGGAAAATAAGGGTGTGTGGCTATGCACGCTAAAAATTTGCATTGCATGAAAAAACATTGGCGCACGAGTGTGCACACATAAATTTGACACTGCACGGAAAAATATTGGCATGTGGGTCTGCGCACTTAAATTTAACACTGCGCAAAAAAAATATTGGCGCGCAGGTCTGCGCACTTAAATTTGACATTGTGCGGAAAAGTATTGGTGCACACTTAAATTTGACACTGCACGGAAAATATTGGCGCGCAGGTCTGCGCACTTAATTTTGGCACTGTGCAAAAAAAATTTGGCGCACGGGTGTGCGCACTAAATTTATCATTACGCGGTGCAGATTGAGTGGCACATGCATAATATTGGTGTGCGCAGTGTGCACTCACATAATAATGGTGCGTGTGGTGTGTGCAATATTGACAGAGCGCAGAGGAATTTTGTTGGTGCACGCATAATGTGGGTAAATGTTGTCGCGTGGAGTACTGGTGCGTGGTGGGAGCGTACTAAACTTTGGCATGGTGTAGTGTGTAGAGTAAAATGCGTGCAAAATATTAACGTGTGACACAAAAAATTCGCGCAATAGATATTAGTGCATGAACCAAAATTGTGCATGGTAGATATTTGCGAGTGACAAAAAATAGTGTGCACCATTTATTGGCGCGACAGAGAAGTGATCAACATTGGTTATAGGTGCGTGAAGCACGCTACCTTATGATATTGTTGCGCATGCTAAATATGGTTTTACATGTTCAAATTTGTGCGTGCGAAGTCGTTTGGATGGTCAACAACAACAGAAAACCAACGAATTTATGCGACATTTTATTCTGTTTGAAGGTCATATTTTTGCAATGCATTTTTGAGGCCCTAAACAACGTTTTTAGCTACTCAAAAAACACGAGAATAGAGTGTACCAAGGTACACTTTGTCTCTACACCTCAAATAAAAGAGCCTGAAGAGAGCTTTCTAATGGTGTAAACCGTTAATCAAACAAAGCTTTTATGAGGAAGGTACAGGACAAACAGTGGAGGGTAAATTTTAAAACCCAACTAACTTCGAAGGGACATAACTTTCTGCTCTGGAATCAGATTGAGGTGCATGAGCAGTAATTGGAAAGATATTGAACCATAGAAGATATTTCTATATCTGAATTAAGTTTTTGGGCATGTTAAACATGTTTAAGATGGCAAAGAAGGTACCTGTAGCATTCCAGACCCAAAACACGAATTGGCCTATAACTTTAGCAGGTTGTAACTAGCATCCCATAACCCAGAAAAAGGTGAAATTTGGATAGACTATTCAAAATATGTATATGAAGAAACCCATTTGAGCTCATACTAAAAATCCAATGGAGTAGGTGCAAAAATGCATAATTACAATGCAAAGTTGCACCAAGTTGAAGAGTGAACACTAAAATTAATGGACAATTTTCAAATAACCATAACTTTCTGCTCAAGACTCAGAATTGGGCATGGAAGCAAGCATTGGAAAGGTGTTGGACAATAGAATATAATTATTCACCCAGAAAATTGATCTGGGAATTCAATTTTTTAGGAATCAGAAGAAATAATTCTGATATATTATTGAACTAGAATGATTCATATTTTTCATGAAATTGATGAGTCAATTAACCTGACAAAGTTTTGTTGGCTACACATTTTGAAAAGTTAACAAAAATTAGATAAGATCAGGATTAACACAGAGTGCAGAGGAATGGAAGATGCACATGGGGCTTACATCCAGGAAGATGAGATCAGAGGGATGGATGTCCATTTGGGCATTGAAGGAACAAACTCCAATGGACATGGAGAAGGAAGAGATGAAAACATGAATATAGTAGAGACCATTAAAAAATTGCAGAAGGATGTCCAAAGCCATAA
This sequence comes from Picea glauca, assembly GCA_000966675.3. Classification (NCBI taxonomy): domain Eukaryota; kingdom Viridiplantae; phylum Streptophyta; class Pinopsida; order Pinales; family Pinaceae; genus Picea; species Picea glauca. The sequence continues at coordinate 16,476 of JZKD02S0260362.1, forward strand.
AGATGATAATGAAAGTCTTATGAGATCCAAGGAGCAGCATGAGGACTTCAACATGAATTTAATGCAGATCTTAAACCAAATAGAAAAGAAATTGGATAAGGACAGTGGCTGAAGCAAATCAAGAAGTCACATGTCTCCTGATGAGAAGAGAAGAACCATAAGTGTTAGCAGACATCACCATCACTCCGCGAGACATTCCAATAAGAGAGCACACAACCACTCAAGTCCATCCCCTATTAGGAAGCATAAGAGGTATGGGGTGGATGAGCTACGAGGAGAAATGAACAAAATCAAACATCCTACATTTGATGGTGAGCACAAGAAGGATGAAGATGCAGAGACATGGCTATTGAGCATGAGAAATTATTTTCAATTGCATAATTATTCATCTCATGCAGAAGGAAGAATTGTCATCTATCAACTCAAGGGTAAGGCATCCATTTGGTGGGATCAACTTGTGCAGGTACAACACATTAAAGAGAAAAGTGTTAATAGGAGGGAATTCAAGAAGTATTTTGAAAATAAATACTTGACTAAGAGATACTATGACAAGAAAATGAAAGAGGTCTTTGAACTCAAGCTTGGGAGTATGACCATAGATGAATATGAAAGAAGGTTTTTAGAACTGTTGAAGTATGTTTCTTTCATCAAGGATGAGACATTTAATATTCAAAGGTATTTGAGTGGATTTCCATCATTCATCAGTGACAAAATACAATATGATGATCCCAAAACATTGGAGGGGACCATAAGGTGAGCTAGATGCTTATATGATCAACAAAAAGCAAGGTCAGCTTTCTAAAAATCTTGGGAAGAAAAAAATAAATTCAAGATGTATCAGAGGAAGATGGGGACTAAGCCACCATTCTTCAGAAATAATCCTTAGGGACAACCAACTTCTAGAGAACCCAAAATGATTGATACAGGGGGTCAAAGGCCAAGGCAACCACCTATTCAATGTTTGGGTTGTAAAGGAGATCATATGTTCAGAGATTGTCTTCACAGAGGTGAAAAAGTGAGGACTGTTCACAATGTACAACAAGCTAAAATAGTGGAGGACATGGGCGGAAATGTACCAAGGATCTATGCAACCCTGGACAACAAACAAGCAGAGTATCAACCACATATGTTTGAAGTGGAAGGTATGATCAACAACCAAACCATTGCTATTTTAATTGATTCGGGAGCTATTCATAGTTATATAGATCCTAAGATGGTGGAAAATTTGCATTTGCCAAGAAGCAAGCATGGAAAATCTTGGTTGGTGCAGCTGGCTACCAGAGCCAAAAGAAAATTTATTGAGATGGTTAAATCATGTCTTATGGACATGAATGGATTAAACACCAGGGTAGATTTAAAAATATTGCATTTAGGTTCCTATGAATATCTAATTGGGATGGATTGGTTGGACCAACATCATGCTATCCTAGACTGTCATAACAAGGCATTTACTTGCTTGGATGAGGAAGGGAACCTAAGGTCAGTGCAGGGAATTCCCATGGCAGTAACCATCAGAGAAATTTTAGCATTGCAGCTGAAGAAATGTTACAGAAAAGGGTGTCAAATATTTGCAGCACATATGGAAGATACACCTAAAGATAAGGTGTCAAATATTGAAGATTATGCAGTCCTAAAAGAGTTTGAAGACGTGTTTAAGGAAATACCAAGATTACCCCCTAAAAGAGACATTGATTTCTCCATAGATTTGATGCCTGGAGCAACTCTAGTATCCAAGACTCCATACATGATGAGTACACCAGAATTGAAGGAGTTACAAATGCAATTTGAAGAGCTTCTGAAGAAGGGGTATATACATCCAAGTGTGTCACCTTGGGGTGCCCCAGTTTTATTTGTGAAGAAAAAAGGATGGAACATTGAGACTTTGCATTCACTTTAGGCAGTTGAACAAGGTAACTGTGAAGAATAAGTATCCTTTGCCAAGGATCGATGACCTCTTTGATCAATTGCAAGATGCAAAAATATTATCCAAGATTGATCTTAGGTCCAGTTATCAGCAAGTAAGAATTAAATAAGAAGACATCAACAAGACTGCTTTCAGAACAAGGTATGGTCATTATGAGTTCACAGTAATTCTAAGTAAAATTCTAAGTATGGTTCATTATGGAGGTAACGAAAGTTGGACGTGCATTTTGATGACACCTAGGAAGACATGTGAGTCTGTAAGTCCGAGAGTTCACGAACCTGAGAAAAAACACTTAAAATTTCTCTAAGTATAGGTTCATATTGGAGGCTCCAAAAGTTGGGTGTGCATTTTGATGACACTCGAGAAGACATGTGAGTCTGCAAGTCCAAGAATCCATGAACCCATCACATGAAATAATTGTAAGTAAAATTCCATGTTTAAAATGAATAAAAATCGTCCACTTAATGGTTTATTATATCTGAACCGCTGATTTGTCTAAAGCGCCTAGATGAAATAAGGACCATCCATCTCAACACCTAATTAAGTTTGCGCCATTGTTTTATTTCAATGATTAAGTCACAATATTTGGTCCCCACCAGATTTTGAAGTAAAAATGGATCGTCCATCTCACCAGGCGATTAAGTTAGAGTTGTTGGATAAAGATATTCTCAAGAGTAAAGTAGGCCATTGGATCAACTCATGGGTGCAATTTCAATCGTTCATTAGTAAAAGGTAAAGTAGGATGAAGGAAGCACATAGGTGCCAAAAACAATTAGGCATGAATAACATATATATGCACATCAAAATCAATGGTCAATATTTAATCTTGATCTCGATTAGATGGTAGTTGAGTCTCTACGAAACCAAAGCTCAGTGTAATGAAGAAATTGATCGTTTTAGTCAATTGCATGAAGGGTTGTGAGATCGATCATTCCATAAGAAAGATTGACATGAGAAAGAAAAAAACACAATTAATCTATAAGGAATTTGAATTCGATTAGGTTAATTTTATATTACAGTGTATTGTAAATGAAGAGGCACATTGATTCATTGAAAAGACAAAATGGTTCAATGATGCACATCGTTTGGAAGGATATATAAACTCATAATAATGAAGAATAAAAGTGTGACCTAGGGAGATATCTGAGTATATTCTACATGAGGCATAGTCACAAGAATAATATTGCAGAGTAAAACTATGCAGTGAGGGTGGAAGGGAGGAGCTTGGGAGGATTATAGTCCTCTACAGGTTGAAACCTGAAAAACAGGGAGTTGCAACTTCCTTTCAAGTTGGTGCTTCAAGAAAATAGGGGGTCGGTGCCTCCTTTCAAGTTGGTGCTTGAAAAATATAGGGGGTTGGAGCCTCCTTTAAAGTTGGTGCTTGGAGAAGTAGGGAGTTGTAGCTTCCTTCAGTAGGTGCTTGAAAAATAAAGGGATTTGTGTCTCCAAGAGTTCGTTCTCTAAAGAGGATTGGTGTCCTTCATAATCACAAATCATTCTTTATAAACTTTGTAATTCTTGTTAATTATATTTATATAATTTATTTTAAATACAAATCCATCGTTGATCTATTGTGGTGATTAATAAAATAATAAAGTAATTACTAATTGTTTAAAAAGGTAATATTGATTCACTGCCCCCTGAGTATTTCCAACAATTGGTATCAGAGCAGGTTCCTTCAGCACAGTCTAATAATTGGAAGGTAGATTCTGCATAATCCAATGGATTAGTAAGAAGGAATGTCTTCTGCTATAGCACCTTTGTTCAAAGGGAATGATTATGCACTTTGGAGTGTGAGGATGAAAGGCTATATAACGTCCATGGGTTGTGATATCCAACAATTTGTAGAATATGGGTAAACTACTCCTGCTACTCCTCCCACAGACACAGCTAGAAAGAAGATTTGTAATGACAATGCAAGAGCAACCAATGCCATCCTTGGAGGATTAGTCAATCCTATACTTGTGAAAGTAATGCATTGTAAGTTAGCAAAATAAATCTAGGACAAATTGAAATTCATATATGAAGGAGATAGAAAAGCAAAAAAGGCCAAACTACAAACCTATAGAGCACAGTTTGAAAACCTGAAAATGAAAGAAGAAGAGAACACAACAGAATATCTTCAGAGAGTACATGAAGTAGTCAACTCAATCAGATAATTAGGAGAAGAACTCACAGATCAACCCATTGTCCAAAATTGTAACACCCTGTTTCCCCCAGATTGTAAATATAGTTGAACTGGCCAAGGACTATGGCAAAAACTCAAAAGCATGAATATGTAATGTAAATGGACCTGCAGGAAGAGGTCAATGAATGTAAAATGACAGTTTGAATTTTACTGCAGAACTGCTGAGAGGGGATGTGCGGAAAAGAGACCACGATGGTGGTGGAGAGCACCTTGAAAAAGGGGCGTTAACTTCCACTGAGAATTT
>JZKD02S0260395.1:16672-43370 GCA_000966675.3 Picea glauca
AAACCTATGTCTAACTCTATCAAAGGCATTGGCGAGATCTAGTTTAATTATCATACCTTTGTCTTTCCTCCGGACACTTGAATGTAGGGCCTCTTGAACTAGAATGATGTTGTCTACAATATGCCTACCTTTGATGAAGCCTCCTTGGTTTTCTGGGATGATGAGACGGAGGATTGTTTTGAGTCTGTTGGCTATAACTTTGGTGAGAATTTTGTAGCTTGTGTTGCAAAGGGAGATTGGCCTGAATCGATTGAAGGTGACTGCTCCTTTCTCTTTTGGGATAAGCTCCAGGAAGGCCAAATTGGTTCTCCCACCAAGCTTGCTGCTCTTTTGCGATTTCCTGATCATATTGGTGAGATCCGTTTTTATTATTTCCCAACACTGTTGATAGAATCTGGCAGTGAAACCATCCAGGCCTGGGGCCTTATCTGGGTTCATTTGGTCCAGAGCCTCCTTTATTTCCTGCTGCGATACTTCCTTAGTCATCTTGGTGTTGATATCCTCCTTAATGAGACCTGGAATGATGGAGAGAGGGTACATCTGAGGGTCTATTACTGTCCCTTGCGGTTCTGAATAGAGTGCTTCAAAGGATGCTTGTTTTATACCTTCTGGATCTGCGATTGTTTCGTTTTGAACCTGAATTTCTATCATTTCTTTATAGTGCTTCCTTGCCTCCGCCTGCTTGTGGAAGTAGCTTGTATTTTTATCTCCTTCTTTCAGCCAAAGGCTTCTGGATTTTTGTCTCCAGTAGCTTTCTTCCTCTTTGCAGGCTTTGTGCCATTGTCTTTGAAGGCGGTCCTCTTGTTGCATGCCCTCTTGCATGATCTCTTTGTTTTCCATTTCCAGCTGAAGGTTCTCGAGTTGCTTTTGGGCTTCTATGCGCGAGGTGATTGGGCTTGGTTGGCCCTTTGCCCAAGATTTTAGAGCTATCTTTAGCCTTCTTAGTTTCTCTTCCCAGACATAAAAAGATGAGCCCTTAATAACGCTGGTCCAAGTTTTGGAAACAAGAGGGAGAAAGTCTTTGTCTTGAATCCAATTCAGGTTAAATCTGAAAGGGATGGGTCCTCGGACTTGGTCGATTTTGATTTCTAAGCGGATGGGCTTGTGATCTGAAACACTGTGGGGCAAGATCTTTGCATCGGCTGTGAGCCCCAGTAAAAGAAAGGAGCTTTGGACAAGGAATCTATCTAGTCTGGTAGCAATGTGCCCAGGACCTATCCTTTTATTCATCCACGTGTAGAGTCCTTTGGCAGTGTTGATATCTATTAGGTCCCAGGCTGAGATTAGGTCTTCCACCCATTCTCTAGCCGGGTCTCTCACGATGGATCCCCCTCTTTTTTCCTCCTGAGCCAGGGTTACATTTAGATCCCCACCTAGAATGATATTGTTAAGTTCATTTTGCTGCAAGAAGTCTTTTAGGGTTTCTCAGCAATGTTTTTTTTCCTCTATATGTTGTGGTACATAGATATTGAAGAGGCTTACCAGATAACCCGAGTCTTTGTGGAGGAGTTTGGTGTGAATCTAGTGCATGCATGTGTCAGAGCTGATTAGATCTATTTTGGAGGTGTTCCACAGAGTGCAGAGCCCTCCTGATGCGCCTCTGGCATTTTCGGCTATTCCTTGGCTGCCTCTCCAAACGTTCAACGAAGCTTTGAGGGAGTCTTGTTGACTCATCTTGGTCTCCTGGAGGAGTAGGATGTTTGCTTTCGAAGATTTGATTATATCCTTGAGTGCTTCCTCTTTCCTTTTGCTACCAAAACCCCTACAATTCTAGGAGGTTAGAATCATCAGTTACCTTGGGGGGAGGAGTGGCCTCCTTGGGAGGCTTTGGCTTGCTTTCTAGTGTGTCGAACGCTGATCAACTATTTGATAGTTCGTTGTGAACCCTTTAGGACATCTTTGTATGTTTCATGGTCTCTTTCTGCTTTTTTGGTTTTCCTGCCTCTTCCCGTTTTCTTTGGGGTGGCCCAAGCTTCACTTGTGCCTTCTGAGTCGCTTCCTGTCGAGATCTCCCCTTCCTCTATGCCTTGACTTCCTTCAATCCTTTGGGGGGATTTGTTTTGCTCCCCTTCTTCTGCTGATAATTGATTTCCTCTATCTTCAGGGGTTTGGTTTCCTCTTGCTTCTTCCTCTTGGGCATCTTTACTTGGTTCTGCTTCCTCTTCGCCTGTTTCCCTAGCCAATATACTGAAGTTGTTCTCCTTCTATTTGGTTCCTAAGTTTTTGGCTTGCGTTGGGGCTATCTTTTCGCTTCTTGGTCCTTTCGTTTTGGTTTTCCCCTTTTGAGCCTGTTGCCAGCCTTCGTCCCTTGCTTTCTCTATAATGGGGTTTTTTGGGCAATTCCTTTGAAAGTGGCCGTATTCATGACAACCTCTACACTTGAACGGAAGTTGTTTGTAATCAAGCTTTTGGAAGTGTTGCCAACCCCCAAATTTTAGTTTTATCGCTTCCGGTAGACCTACCTCCAGATCAACTTCCACACAAATCCTTGCGCAGGAGTACTGGTCTTTTGGGTCTGCTCGATCGATGTAACGCCCCAGTCCATTTTCGATTGCTTGAAGCGAGGAGGGGTTCCAACAATGTATTGGAAGATTCAGGAGTCTAACCTAGACGGGGACGTCTTTGGGCACTTCTGAGGCGGGATCAAAGTTTGGGGTCCATCGATTCAGATAGAGCCCTTGGGTGCCCATGAAGTACGGTCCATTTCTAAATATTAAATCTCTGTCCTCCTGGGAGATGAATTCAAAGATAAAATACCCTCTCTCAACCGCATAGCACGTTACACTGTTTGTGATCAACGGTCTCCAGTTCCTTTGGATCCAATTGTCTGTGGATCTGGTTGAGGGCCAGAGTCCCATGAATTGACCTACTAGTCCTCATTCTGAGAGGGAAAGTGTGACCTTCATTGGATGATTGGGGGGAAGGTCAATCTCTGGGACAACGTCTAATCTCTTTACAAAACTTGGGGGGTCTGAAGGAGGAAGCTTCTTGCTGCAGGCTGCGACAAGCTTTCGAAAGGAGGTGGTCGGAGAGGGAGGGGGCGGCGGCTCCCCTCCTCCCTAAGCATCCATGGCGGCTGCTAGGAGCAAACCCTAGTCTCAAATCTTCGAGGTCGCGCCATAACGCATTTACTTCTCTCTGAGGGAGCTGTGTTTCCTCTAATTAAAATATAGATGTTACTAAGTTTAATTCTTATGAATTTAATGGTAAAAAAAATCACTCAAACAAACATTTCCTTATATACAACATAGCTTTTTTAACCTAAAATTAAATTTAACTAGATTTATACAATTTATATATGTTTCTCTAATATTCAAAATCTACATCTCCTTTAATACAATATAGCTTTCTTAACCTAAAATTAAATTTAACTAGATTTATATAATTTATATATGTTTTTCTAACATTCAAAATCTACATCTCCTTTAATATAATAGAGTTTTTTTAAATAAGATTAAATTTAATTAGATTTATTTTATATGTATTTTTTAATATTCAAAATCTACCTTATATAAAAATAAAAATCTATATACATGTAAAATGTTTTTAAATAAATTCATAAATAAACATACTTAAAACTTATATAATTTATATATGTTTTTCTAACATTCAAAATCTACATCTCCTTTAATATAATAGAGTTTTTTTTAAATAAGATTAAATTTAATTAGATTTATTTTATATATATTTTTTAATATTCAAAATCTACCTTATATAAAAATAAAAATCTATATACATGTAAAATGTTTTTAAATAAATTCATAAATAAACATATTTAAAACTTATAAGAAAAATATAATAATAATAATAATAATAATAATAATAATAATAATAATAATAATCTATTTTTAAGGTCACAGTCAAGCCAGCACACCCCATCGATTTTATTGGTAAAGTCTACATCATACCCCATCGATTTCACTGGTAAAGTCTACGAAGGTATACATACCCTACCTACCTCTGGATTTGAACCTGTGATCTCTTAAGAGGAAACACATGTTCTTAACCATTAGGCCCACTCAGGTTGTATACTTATCAAGTGATGAGTTAGTAGTAATGATGAAGGTGAAAATTGGTGGTCATCCACTTCTTTCACCAAATCAACATTTTTGAGTCCATGGTTTTGATAAACCATGGTATTTGAAGGGTGGAAAGAAATAAAATAAATAACAATAATAAAATGGTAAAATTATGTTTGGATGGTTTTAATTAAGTTTTCACCATTGTTGGAATGGTTTTTGTAGTCCATGGTATTGTAAAGAGAGATAAAAAAAAAAAATAGTAATATTAAAATAAGTAAAAAGATATGACTTTTGAGGGAAAGGGCATCTCTAAATACTATATAGCCTACATGTCTTTCTCTTTAGAGATAAGATGCTACCATTCTAGCTACTTTGTATTCTACGTTACTCTATTATTTTATTTATTAATAAAAGTTATGTTTCACTTTGCTTATGTGTTCTCTACTATAGTTTTGTTTGTATCTAATCTGGATTGGATCATTATATTATGTGTAATCTATATTGATGCTTTCAAAGTGGAAAAAAATGGAGGAATCAACCTGCAAAGTCATTTTAATGGCATGTCCTAGTTTGGAAAATTGGGCTTTAAAACCTTTTGGAGCCATTTTGAGGGGTCAAAACTATTCTAGCATAGCTAGAATCTCGTGATGTTATTCTACACATCGATACCTTTCGAATAGTGCAAAAATCACATCAATTAGAGCTTGTATGCAAAAATTATGCCTCTTGTAAGTTGACCTATCGTGTTGACCACCATGGTACAAGAGGATGCCACATTAGCCATTGTTACTCATGCATATGGGGCTAACCACATGAAGAATTTCAAGAATATTCTAGAAGGTCCAAAACCTTCTCACAATTAATGGTTGAGGAAGTCAAAACTCTAACCCTAGATATCTATCAAGCTATTTTAAATATTGGGCTGCTAGGAAGAGAAAGGGTTTCATTCTAGGCTATTGTTTTTTGTTCCATAGTAGAGCAGAACAATTGGGAGTGGGAACATTAGAGAGCATAACAAAATGGGTTAATGTTTTGTAGCATCCTAAAATCCCATAAGTCTCGAGTGACTCCATAGATAGTGCCCTCTCCTTTGTACTTGCATTATTTACTAGAGAAAGAAACCTCACCTTTTAGTTGGGTTTTCTCTCGTAAGGGTTTCCTAGAGAAAATATTTATGTTATTTTGTGGATAGTGTGTGATATTATTTTACTGTTCTCAATTTTCTGCATTTTATCTATTTCATGAATAAGAAGGAAATTAGTAACTAAAGTTTCTAGAATCTAAAGGAATCTGACCTTCATAGTGTAGATTTCAGTTTTATTTATCAAATATGTTGTGATGAACTGTTCCAGCGAAATATCCACGATAGTTTACAAATTAGTATCTCATTTTTTTTTCAATATAATTTGTATCAATGGTATTAAAGGAGTATGCCCCTTGTCATTTCTCAGTGCATATCCTCGACGAGGTTAGGGTATAAAGAGTTGGGTCTCGAGCTAGTTTCACTTGGGGATGATCGATCTTGTCGGCCCAAGCAACCTCCCATGGAGAAAGAATAGAGAGATAACGGAGTAGGAGATATTTTTTAGATGTTTCTAGACAAAGCCCTCTTGTGATAGCAGAACGAGATGATGGACAACTTCACTCATATCCTTCAACGACTATTGACAATGGTCAAGGCATCTTCAACAAGAAACCATTTCATAGGTGCGATGCCCTTCAAGGTAAAAGTTAATTTTGATATCCCCTTGTTTGAAGGCCAGATAGATGTATATTCTCTAGATAAATGGTTGAATATGATAAAATGTTATTATCCTATCCAAAAAAATCGATAACAAAAATATTACCTTCATGTTCCTTAAATCCCTTCCCCATGTCAGAGCTTGGTGGGAAGGTTACTGGGAGAGTCACATCATGGATTAATCTATGTCATTTAGGAGAGAACCCACTTGGGAGGCCTTTATGGATTCCCTCAAGGAGGAGTTCTACCTTGTTTGAAGCTAGGATGGTCAATATATGATATGGACAACTTTTCATCATGAGAGAAACCAGACAATGCTAGAGTATACCAACATTTTCTATACCCTGTACTCAAAGTTGGGTATTCAAGATTTTGAGAGACACCTGGTTCTGAAGTACCACAATGACCTACATAGGTACATACAAAGAAAGATGTATTTCTTTCACATCTCTTCATTGGGATTTGATTATCAATATCCTATCAAAATCAAGGAGAAATTTAAGTAGTGAAATAAGTTGGAGTTCAATTTTGTAAATATGTAAAAATAGAAGCATTTAAAAGGTGGTCCTAACTCACAGAAAAATAGATAGAGCAAGGAAGGCCAACCTCAAGAGATCTAGCCCAAGCCTTTGGAAAAGAAGGGTGATGGGAAGTTAAACAAGGACACCAGAAAGTGGTGTGAGTTCCACAAGATCCCTTGACACAACATTGATGAAAGTTGTAGGAAATAGTCATTGTTGGTCGAGCTCAAAGAAAAAGAATCAGACCTTGGCCCATAATCTGATTCGAAGCACAATAAAGGGAAATATATCATTGATACAAAACACATTTCTACCATTGCAACCAAAAAAATCCAACCAGAAGAACCAGAGGATCCTTAGGAGGGGGAGCACCTCTTCCACTCAGATATGTAGGTGAAGGGGACATCATAGTATTTCATTATTGACAGTGGGATCCATAAGAACTTGATATTAGCCGAGGTTGTCAAGAGGATGAAGTTTCTAACAATGCCACACCCCCAACCATACACCATCGAATGGTTAATTCAAGGATGAGACCTTCACGTCAGTCAACAATTTCACCTGTCCTATGACATCAAACCCTTCAAAGATCAGGTATTGGGTGATGTTTCTGCACTTGAAGTATGTGATGCTCTTTTAGAAAAACCATATATATGGAAACTTCATTTTGTTTATGAGTCTCAGTCACGTAGTGTCATTGTTACTCTGGGGGGTCATCTCTAAAGGGTACTAGAGGTAGTTTTGACTACTACCACTTCATTGATCTCGAAAAAATAATGCCATAAAGTAATCTCTCAAACTACAAAATTTAGACTCTTCATGATTTGATTAGAAGGTCAACACAAGGTCATTATGACTGCTACAACCTCAAACCAAGACCTTTCAATACAACAGAAGCAAGTCGACGAGATTGTAATGGAGCACAAATATATTTTTTCTTCACCTACGGGTCTGCCTCTACACTGCTAAGTCAAACAAAGCTATAACAGAGCCCTTCATAGCTTTATTGGCCACAACCATTTTCATGTGTGCTTGGGGTTATAGTCATTAGCCTCCATTAAGGTATCCCTTCCTGCTGCATCTTCACCAACATAGTTCTCCCTCACTCAGACCGAGGCGGATTGAGCATCCAAATTTGTTGAACAGATTTGGCACCTCCAACAACATGTTAATGACATCCTTCAAAAGGATAATGATAAGTACAAGCTTCAACATGACTAGCATTAGGTTCCACGCAAGTTTTAGGTTGGTGACAACAAATCATACAAATCTATCAGGTTGTCAAAGAAGAACAAATTCTTTAGCAAGGCAAGTGGTTCACCATGATTCAAATTTAGCAAAAGTTTCCCCATTTCCTACAAGAACTTGACACAATGGGAATTCATAAGTATTATATATATGAGCCCCCCATTTGTAAAAGGACATATTATTATTAATTCATTATGTAACCAACAAGGTCAGTCTTTGTACCTCTTGTTATGTCTTTTTGCTAATGCATGTAGTCGACAACTCTTTCTCTTCATAGATAAGCTACCACCATTTTAGCCCATTTGTATTCTATAGTACTATGTTATTTTATTCATTAATAAAAGTTGGGTTTCACTGTACTTATATGCTCTCTGCTATAGTTTTGTTTGTATCTCATTTTGTTCTCAATCTAATATGGATTAAGTAAGTTCTTAGTAATGATAAGATAAGAAAATGATAAAAGTGTGTTATACTATTTTAAGTTTTTATTTATTTATTTTAAAAAATGTATTTTCTTTCGTTTTTGTTTTAGTTTTAGGTTTTATTTTTTTTCTTTTTATCTTAAATTTTATGGGGCACTCATAATGTCGATATCGTGCAATAGTTTGTTTTTCTTATATTGGGGATGGGTTTGTCCTTTCCTAAGAACTTTTAGGAGTGGTCATAGTGTGTGTGCATAGTGGGTAAGACTTTAGTTGATATTACCTATTTCAAACTTTGGTAGATGCCAACAATTTGCATATGATTGGGTTTATCCCAGGGCTTTGACCACTACTATAGCTCCTTTGTCTTGTCTCACCCTAGGATCAAGGAACCTATAGATAACTAAGCATCATGCCATGACATCAATGGTTTTTTAGATAATTTTTCAAAGTATATGGACAATACGTGCAAGGGGTTTGAAAACTTATCCCAATCAAGCATCTTGATCGATATATTGATGACAAGGATAAATATAGTCCCTAATGGGTTCCTGCTAGGTCCTCTACCTAACGTCTTTCATTGTGGTGCCATGTTGGCATCACATCAAGGACTTCCACCATGTTGCTTCTACACCACTATACTAGATCCAACAACACCTTCCCTAACTGGAAATTCTAGTGTCTCCCTACCTAACTGGCATCTGATGAGCCTTGTCATTGGTATGAGTATCGAATACAATGTCAATGAACAGATATGACCATCATTGTGAGCCATCAATTGGCGATGAGAAACTATCATACAAGGAGTACAAAAATGGATAAAATATTGAGAACAACAGGCCCTTCAATATACACAACATTCATCATTACCATTCAAAATTCCCAATGGTATGCAAGACTACATCAATTCACCTTTCGTTTAGATCCAAGTCAGTGTTCAAGATTTGCAAGCCCTGTGGAAGTCGATAAATGTTTTTTGTCTCAATTCGATAGCTTAGTCCATGACATCATCAAACTCTTTGTTTGGTAATTCCATTCTATGAAAGGAACAACAAATGTTGGAGGAAACAACTATTCGAGACCATGAATGGAACTCTCCTCTATATTGACTCCAATCCTATGCTAGGAAAACTCTCTTGCTCTTTGTTTATCACTGCTATTGTTAAAAAAATCCCATGGTGTGTCACCATAACTTGGTTGCAAGTGTTGTGTCCCTCCCCAATACAAATAAGATGTGAGATTGTCTTCAACTTCACATGCCAAGCAATTTTTTTAGAACTATTGCACTTTGGCAAGGTACGAGGATGTTGGGAGTTGCCAAAAGATGATGTATCACCAAGCTGCAAAAATTTAACAAGTATACACAAAAACCACAAGGGAAGCCAAAGGAAGTTCATGGATATGATGTCATCCTAGGACAATGACATTGTGGGACTAGTTAGCGTGCATTGTTGGCATTTGTTATGCACCATATTTATCTTCGTCAGTAGAAGAAGAGATAAAAATCATAGGGCTAGATTGAGTGACATCAATAATAAAATATATTCCAAATAAGTAACTTGGATCATGAAAATAAGAATAAAACACACTAAACTTTCATTTTAAACAAAGTATATTCAAATACACTCACCACTAAGGAGGTAAGGGCATAGTGAGCATTACTTAGAAAAAACACTTGTACCTCACCACACTAGCATGGAAAAAATGTATATATTTCATTATACTATACCTCCACATAGATATAATTATTAACACAGGAAAAATGTATATATCTCATTGTACAATACATTCACATAGATATAATTATTGTATTCTGACTTTTATAATGTTATTCCTTTTGAATAATTTGTATGGTTAAAAGTCATCCAAAAAATCAAAAGACAAAGACAAAAGAAAAAGACAAGATGTTAACAAAGTTTTTTCACATAGTTCAACTCACGTTGAATGAAGGACTTCCAACTAAGGTCTCGACTCTCTGCAACTGGGCGGGAACCGAGGATGGGTAAACACCAACAATGGCGGCTTCTGTTACTGAGTAGATATAGGATGAGGCGTGCTACCGAGTTAGATCGATCTGCTTCCAGTTGGGTCGATTGGCTTGTTATTACCCTTCTAGTTTTTAGCGCTACCAACTAAACCAATTTTTCTCTTAAGGTTTTGATAGTTTAGTAGGTTTTCTCTGTTGTCTTTAGTTATTGGAGTGGACTCCGTTAGAATGCTATCCTCAAAGATAATAAACCTGATATTTACATCACTTGTATTTATCAACATTTTTTTGTTTTCCCCTATTTTTTGATTATTTATTACAAGAGTTATTTATGCCTTGGTAGGTTTTCTCACTTTTTTCTAGGACTGACTCGTGCAATTATTTTCCTATCTAGGAAACTTTTCCTATTTACTTTCTTAAGCTTAGTGGAGGCCACATGTCATACTCAACAATTAACGACCTAGAAAAAACTGTTGTGGGTTTAATGGATGTAGAGGACTAGTTGGGGTGGTAGCACGAGGGCCACTTCTCAAGGGTCGATGCACTTGGTGGTGTACTGGGGCCATCAGTCCTTGTATACGATGATCTGATGGCAAATCCAGGCTTTACGACAACAAATCTGACATATGATCAAGTTGCTTCTGGAACTCAGGATTTGGTATTATCAAAACACTCTACACCTCCCTCAACCACCCATTTCTCCTCTCAAAAAGAGAACTTTCAAATGACTACACAGGCCTCGCGTTTGAACGATAAAGTTGCTTACCCGTTGGAGAGGGTAATGTTTTCCCACAAAAATCCTCTTTCAACGGGCATCTAGAGGAAAGCGTGGAAAACTAATAGAAAGGTCAGGAACTTGGTGTTAGGCTCATATATGGGCTTAGAGGAATCATGTAGATTTGCACTCTATGGAGTAATAGGCATATTTTCTTACTCATATCTGAGTACTATTAATATTTCATCCTGGATTAAAGAACAATGGGCTCCTTTTTTGGGATATTCACCAGACATACTCTACCTAACGAAAGGGTGTATGGGATTCCTTTGTAAGACTCCACAAGATGCTTTACAATTACTTGAAAATTCCTGGGTAAATGGGGGAAGCAGCTTAATTCTTAAGCAGTGGAGAGTGGATTTCGACCCATTGACGGAACATTTCAAATTCCGTCACCGGTGGGTACTTCTATCGGTTCTTCTAATTCATTTGTGGAATGCAGGTGACTTATGGGTGATTGGGGATTCATTGGGGAAGTTCAACTCCTCGGATTTAACATCTATGGAAATCTCTACAAGAAAAATTGTAAGGGTGTTAGTGGAAATGGATATTCATGGTGGGCTACCAAAAGTATTGGATATCGAATGGTGTGGAAGACATATTACACAAAAGATGGACTATCTAGGAATTTCGTTTCACTCCAACCGGTGTAGAGGTACAGGTCACCTACGCCGTGAATGTTCTGGTAAGGTGCAAGAAGAAACATCAGAGGATACTCTCCTTTAAAGAGACCAACCTGAAGTGGATTTGTTAGGTTGTGAGAATTTTATTTTTGACTCAGAGCCAGATGCTCAGCTGGAGTCTTCTATGTCTTTAATGGGTAAGTTACAAAAACATTGTCCTATGTTATTTTCTTCATTGTCTCTTTGGGAAAGGGACGCTCTGGAGAAGTAAAAATGGCTACATTTATCCACTACTGCTATCACTGGACATTTTAATGGTGGTATTGTTTCCAAGAAAATTCCCCTGGAGGTTTCAGCCTCGACTCAATGTACCACTCTCTCCCCAACTACTGATTATGGGGTTTTACGACCCAACTCTCCTGGCCTACCTGTTATTCCTCTCTTTAGCACTTGAGTCTCAGTTCCTACAGATTTGTAGCTCTAGTTTGCCATTAACTAATCTAGTCCACTCTTCGTCAAAATTGTTAGATAATTCTATGCATCTAGGTTACAAAGAAACCGAGGAGGACGATCCTACCCTCAATGTGATCTTAGACTCTTTAATCCCATTTATTCAGGAGAATAATACTTCCATTAAGTTGCCTATTTATTTGGGGAAGGCTGCCATTTGTTCTGCTAAGGGTTTGGAGGCTAACTCTTCCGAGTTACATAATGAAGGGAGTGGGAAAGAATATGCATGGTCAAGAGGACTAGGTATTGAACACTCGCCTATAAAGACCCGAAGTACGCATAAAAAACTGGCGGTATTAGCTACCAAGACTGTTGAATCAACTCCTTCCTCCACTGAATGTGGGCCTCTTAGAGAATTGAAAGCCCTGGCACGGGATAAATGATGCTATTGCTCTCCTTAAACATTAGAGGGATCACCCCACCCCTCAAAGCGACCTCACTCAGATGAATTTTGGATAATTCCCATCCATAAATAGTTTTTCTTCAAGAAACCTTGGTATCTGCTCAGAAATCAAGAGATTTCATGCATGCATTATGCCCATCCTAAGTTTCTTGTGTTGTTAACTCTTTGGGTACTTCGGGGGGCTTATTGGTCTCTTGGGATCCTGTTTTTTTTTATCTAGTTCCCTTTCTTACCATTATTGGTATTCTGTTAACAGGAAAGAGTTTCAAAGATAAGTAGGATTTAGCTCTTCTGAATATTTATGGTCCATGCTCAGACCAAAAACTCTTCTGGAAGTCAGTGGTGGAAAATGGTATTCTGTCTTTGAAGAACTTTATTATAGCTAGAGATTTGAACATTGTATTATCCTTGGATGAGATTTGTAGTGGATCAAATAGTTGTGGTCCATTAGATGAATTTTACAGAGATTTATTTATGTCCAAAAAGTTGATAGACATAAAACCAACAAAAACGGTTCCAACTTGGCGGAACGGTAGAACTGGTCATGATGTGGTGGCAAGGAGACTAGATCATTGTCTTGTGGCTAAAGAGTTGTTATTAGCAAAGGGCATCTACAGGTTGTGGGTTGAATTTCCATTTATCTCGGATCACGCTCTTGTTTTCTTACAACTTGAAATTCTTCCTATCTATAAGGTGTATCGTTTTAAAATGAATGCACAATGGCTAAAGGAACATGATTATATTGACTTAGTCCAAAAAAATTGGAGTGTAACATCCCCAACCATCAACCCCACTGTTGGGAAACGCTACTACACAGAACATTCACACACACACACACACACACACACACACACACACACACACACCCACACACACCCACACACACACATAACATGCATATTATATCAAAATAATGCATTTAACATAGAGTTACTACCATCATACAAACTTAAATAGAATTAACAATAATATCATTGCAACAGAATACATGATAATATTACAAGCATCACAAACATGCATTTTAATTGAAATTAAACACATAATAATACTTATCTTTGAAACTATAGTAACTCCAACAACTACATGCAGACCTTCTACGAACCTCCCATCCTTAGACCACACTACTCATCATGCTCAGCAGTGGGTCACCCTCGAGCTGGGACCAAGCTCCACCCAGGGCAAGGGAATCCTAGACTAGGCTGAGGTTACAGGAAAACTACATAG
Source organism: Picea glauca (assembly GCA_000966675.3). NCBI lineage: Eukaryota > Viridiplantae > Streptophyta > Pinopsida > Pinales > Pinaceae > Picea > Picea glauca. The sequence continues at coordinate 30,149 of JZKD02S0260395.1, forward strand.
AGAAACCAGAAGGATTCTCTCTAGGATCCTTCTTATGCCCACTACTTACAAACTCTCATTCCCCACATGCATGTTCCACCCGAGAGTATACACCTTCATAAGCACAGTCCATCGGTGCTTCACCTCCCTCTATGAGTCTCAACAACAGGCCGGATCAGGAATTCTCAGAGCTCCGTAGCTGGTGATGGACTCTCTATGGGAGAAAACCACTTCCCAAAAAACTCTCTCACCTGGACAGAGCTACTCACAGGCTTGAAAACCTGTCTCTTCAACCACAACCACCTCTCTCACCTGGAGAGAGTGTTGCACACAGGCCTGACAACCCGCTTCTTCAACTCTGTTCCAACACAAGGAGGAAAACAACAACGGTTCAACACTCATTCACACAGGTATGAAAACAACATCAATAGATGGGCATGGCACTGCAGGCGGTAACAACCCACGCTAAAACACTGATCAAAATCTGGACCAGGGGTCAAATTTTGCTCAAATTTCAAAGTGCTCGGAATGCGACGAAAATGGTGCCATTGCGTCCGTCTCGTCTTCCTGATTTCGGCGGTATATTTACTTTGTCAAACGAACCCCATATGGAGAAGATATCGCGATTTGTTCGTCAAGCCAAACAGGCAAAAAATTTGATGCTGACTGTACCAATCCGTACAGTCTGTACGGTCTAACGTGGCAGGGCCGTACAAACTGTACGATGACATGTCAAAGGGTGATGTGGCAGATGTTGGTTGGTTGACGATTGATGAATCCAGAGTTGACACATGTCCTTTGGGTGGCAAATAATATGAGGACACATGGCCCAATCCGTGGGCACCACGTGTCACTCGTTGATTGGCTAAGTGGTTGTATTAAAATTTATGTGATTCCACGGGGTTCGACCCCCGGACCTCCCACAATGCACAACGCTTTTGTATAACCGTCCAACCAATGCTCCACCGAGTGTTGCTTGCTATGTAAGTGGCACATATTGTATTTAACATTATATTTGGTTTGAGTTTGGGCTGCGACCGGGCCGGGGCTTAGCCCCAGCCCTTGGTCGTGTGCCACATATTATATGACCAACGTTTAAATATGGTTGGCACGAGTTTTAAATATGGTTTGAACGGCTAAGCACTTTGGCATATGGTTCTATGCCGACTTTACATGTGACCCTAGTTTAAGTGTGCGGGAGTTAAACAGTTGCAACGGTGTTAACCACTTTTTACCTTAGCGCGCGGTCACATGACCATTCACATGCCCAGGTGCTAGGCGGTTAGGGGCTGGAGGTGCCCTAACCATCCTACAGTTTGCACCATTGGCACGGTTGCGCCCGGTGCCAGGTTTTTATGCTTAAATGAGCGTGTGTGCCAGGTTCACCATAGAAGGGTGTGTTTTGTAGAGCCAGTGACAGCAAGCTTGAAGGAGGAAAATGGAGGAGGCCTAACTTCTTCATCTTTTGGCCGATTGAGGTGCCGTAAAAGCCCAGCTAGGGGTTTTTGGACGTCCCAAATCCATTGGTGCTGTTATCAAGGCCATTTGAAGACTTCTTCTGCAAGTTTTCCACCATTGAAGTTTCAGGAAGCTCTAGGGAGTTTGAAGCCCTCATTGATGGAGGACATGGTTTGGTGAGCCTATGTTTGTTTTCTGAGATTGAATAATCATTTTTGGCTAATTGATATGCTCTGAACACATTGGGAAAGGGTTTAGAGGCCTTTGAGGAATTTTACAGGTGTTTTTTCCAAAGAGAAGCTTAGGGAAGCTTGTGGCCACATGTAGAAGAGGTCATGCCCGAATGAGCCATGATCCATTTTCAGAGTTCTATTAGTCATTTTTGGGGATTTTATGTGTTCTGATCTCAATGGTAGAGTCTTTTTTTCATTGGAGTTGAGCAACATCTTGTAAAAGAACTTTTGACTAATTAATCCCAGAGAGCCAAGTCCATTGATGGAGGCTCAAGGAGATGTAGCCCAGAGGGGGGTGAACTCCTTTATCATGTTGTTCTTGTTGTGAGTTTTGATGGTTTATTTGCTGCAAGTTGTGTTGATGTGTATTTATTTCAGGTACATATTTAACCATCTAAAAGAACATTTCCTCACACATAATCATTTACAAGAAGATACATGAACTTAACACATAAGTTTATCTTGCATAGTTTAACACATGAAGCAAGGTCTTGTAAAGTTTATTTTAATGAAGTAGAGGGTGCTTGCATAGCATAACAAGTGAGCCTTCTATTTTCATATCAGGTGGTATCAGAGCATAGTTTGTTTTTCTCATGTGTTTTCCATTGATAGCTTGAGATTTAGCTGTTGGTATTGTGCAAGTTTTGTGTTGAAGTTTGATATCTTGCAAAGATGGAGGAAGCTTCAAGCATTGATAGTTCTTATACATTTTCATTATCTAAATTCTTTGACAAAGAAGAGATTCTAACTATGAGAGATTTGATGAAAGAGATGTGTGAAGACAGAAATGTGAACATTGCCCTAGAAGAGCAGTTGATGGCCATGAAGAAGGAGAAAGACCAGCTTCTTGCAAAGTTGCATGAGATGGAGACTCAACTCCATGAGGCAAAGGAAAACCTTACCAAGTACATGCATGAACATAAGGTATGCAATGTTAGTTTATCTTCTAATTCCTCTCAGGATGAATGTTTTGGTGGTTTTGCAAATCACACAAGAGGAATAGGGTCCAAGTTATTGTTAAAAATGGGCTATGAAGGTAGAGGTTTGGGAAAGCATGCACAAGGCATTGTTGAGCCTATTGTTGTTGAAGAGAGACCCAAGTATTGTGGTCTTGGATATGAACGGAAAGATGGAGAAAATTCCAAAGTCGAGGATACAAGGGGAAAAGTTCCAAGCACAAATTTTGTTTCAAGTTCACCTCCTCGAGAAGGTTTTAAAGGTGAAAGTTCAAGAACTTTTGTTGAAAGTTCAATCCCTTTAGCATGCACGGGTTGTGTTCAAGATGAATGCAAATGTGTGAAACAAAAGATTTGTGACAGTGATGAGGACAAGAACACTGTTGATGGTCTTCAAAGGAGAGCTTGTAACTCTTCAAATTCACCTCCTCAAAGAGGTGATAAAGGTGAATGTTCAAGGTATAATTCTGCTTATCATTCAGTTGCTTTTGATTATGTGAAGCATGATAAATTTGTAATTAAAAATGGGAGAAAGAATCCATGTACATATTGTGGTTTATATAACCATCATGTTTCAAAATGTTGGAAAAGATTGGCCAATTTCAGGAAACTTTACAAGCAAAGACAACGTGAAAAGAGGATGCAAAAGATTTGCACTCATTGTCAGAAGCGGGGTCATCTCATTGACCAATGTTGGACATTGCATCCAACTACTCATCCACAGCACACGAAGCAGATGGATAAAGAGATTGGCAAGAATGGAAGTGGAGATTCCATCATTGATGTGAGTCAAGATGATTCACAAGAGGACAATGTTCAGCAGAAAAAGTCACCGTTGAGTTGGCTTGGTAAGAAATGGTGGGATTTCTTGAGAAAGCGAGGCTTGCATTTTTCTGTTGTAAATGCACTTTTCAGCGTTATGTGTGCATTTATGGGAAGCATGATAAGTTGCAGCAGTTTATCACAACTTGCATAATGCAAGTTGCATGTGAATGCAATTCATTTTGAAGGTATTCTTGTTTGTTGCACAACGTCGCCAGGAGGATGTAAAAGATGGATATGATGTTCACTTGTTGCAGCCATTTATCTTTTTCATTTCAACTCTTATGTACCCACATGTTTCCAGTTTATGTACTTATGTTTGTACTGGAAGAAGAGTTGAAGAGTCATGCACATGCATTTGTTTTCATGTATGTGTAAGCAGTGAACTTGGTGATGGTTCGTCATGAGTGATTCATGATTGTAACATGATTATGTATCATGTTTGTCAACTTGTCAGTTTGGGAAGGTCGAGATGTTTCAAATGAGTTTCGACTAGTGTCGATGATTGTCTGACGACTATGTGTGTCGATCATATTTTTCGACTTATGTTTAGTCGATGATGTTTGTTGGCTTGAAAGTTGATTTTGAGTACACAAAGATGCAGGAAAACACCATGTGCTTTGATGAAGTACAAGATGCAACAGTTTATTTGAAGAGCAAAAGACTTTGTTGCCATCATTTTCAGTCTTGTATAATTTGTTTTCAAGATTGGTGGTTTTTTTGGCTTGTGACAAGATGTCGCAGGAAAGTTTTTTTTGCAGCCATTGGAGAGTTGATTGTGTTGAAATCAAAGAGTTCGAAAGAGGGACTTGATTCTCAGTGGGAAGGTTGGCATTCTTCCAAGCACAGAGAGAATAGTGGGTCAGCAGCAGCCAGAGAGCAGTGGTTGAGGGACGTAGCCAGTTGTAGTGCAAGGCATGTCAAAGTATCCAGGTGATTGTCGAAAAGTATTTTCAAGTAAAATCAGTTGATATAACTTAAAAGAAGACAGATAATCATAAGCTTTTGTGGGTCCAAAATCCTTTCAGTGGGAAGGTGTGATCAAAATATGGACCAGGGGTCAAATTTTGCTCAAATTTCAAAGTGCTCGGAATGCGACGAAAACGGTGCCATTGCGTCTGTCTCGTCTTCCTGATTCCGGTGGTATATTTACTTTGTCAAACGGACCCCGTATGGAGAAGATATCACGATCTGTTCGTCAAGCCAAACAAGCAAAAAATTTGATGCTGACTGTACCAGTCCGTATAGTCCATACGATCTGACGTGGCAGGGCCGTACAGACTGTACGATGACATGTCAGAGGGTGATGTGGCAGATGTTGGTTGTTTGACGATTGATGAATCCGGAGTTGACACGTGTCCTTTGGGTGGCAAATAATATGAGGACATGTGGCCCAATCTGTGGGCGCCACGTGTCACTCATTGATTGGCTAAGTGGTTGTATTAAAATTTATGTGAGTTCGCGGGGTTCGACCCCCGGACCTCCCACAATGCACAACGCCTTTGTATAACCGTCCAACCAATGCGCCACCGAGTGTTTCTTGCTATGTAAGTGGCACATATTGTATTTAACATTATATTTGGTTTGAGTTTGGGCCGCGACCGGGCCGTGGCTTAGCCCCAACCCTTGGTCGCGTGCCACATATTATATGACCAACGTTTAAATATGGTTGGCGCAAGTTTTAAATATGGTTTGAACGGTTAAGCACTTTGGAATATGGTTCTATGCCGACTTTACATGTGACCCTAGTTTAAGTGCGTGAGAGTTAAACGGTTGCAACGATGTTAACCACTTTTTACCTTAGCGCGCGGTCACATGACCATTCACACGCCCAAGTGCTAGGTGGTTAGGGGCTGGAGGCGCCCTAACCGTCCTACGGTTTGCACCATTGGCGCGGTTGCGCCCGGTGCCAGGTTTTTGCGCTTAAATGAGCGTGTGTGCTAGGTTCACCATAAAAGGGTGCGTTTTGTAGAGCCAGTGACAACAAGCTTGAAGGAGGAAAATGGAGGAGGCCTAACTTCTTCATCTTTTGGCCGATTAAGGTGCCGTAAAAGCCCAGATAGGGGTTTTTGGATGTCCCGAATCCATTGGTGCTGTTATCAAGGCCATTTGAAGACTTATTCTACAATTTTTTCACCATTGAAGTTTCAGGAAGCTCCAGGGAGTTTGAAGCCCTCATTGATGGAGGACAGGGTTTGGTGAGCCTATGTTTGTTTTATGTGATTGAATAATTATTTTTGGCTAATTGATATGCTATGAACACATTGGGACAGGTTTCAGAGGCTGTTGAGGAATTTTACAGGTGTTTTTTCCAAAGAGAAGTTCAGGGAAGCTTGTGGCCACATGTAGAAGAGGTCATGCCCGGATGAGCCATGATCCGTTTTCAGAGTTCTATTAGTCATTTTTGGGGTTTTTATGTGTTCTGATCTCAATGGTACAGTTTTTTCCTCCATTGGAGTTGAGCAGCAGCTTGTAAAAGAAATTTTGACTAATTAATCCCAGAGAGCCAAGTCCATTGATGGAGGCTCAAGGCGATGTAGCCCAGAGGGGGGTGAACTCCTTTATCATGTTGTTCTTGTTGTGAGTTTTGATGGTTTATTTGCTGCAAGTTGTGTTGCTGTGTATTTATTTCAAGTACATATTTAACCATCTAAAAGAACATTTCCTCACACATAAGCATTTACAAGAAGATACATGAACTTAACACATAAGTTTATCTTGCATAGTTTAACACATGAAGCAAGGTCATGTAAAGTTTATTTTAACGAAGTAGAGGGTGATTGCATAACATAACAAGTCAGCCTTCTATTTTCATATCAAACATGGCATGACTAAGGCAATTACCCAGGTGTCGGGTTCCTCAGGAGACACAAAACGACTCACGGATGAACTGCGTGGTCACAACAACCCACCATTATGACACCACACGACTCAGACAAATATGAGATACTCATAATTCCCTGGAGACATGGATCAGTCCGTCGATTTTCCCATGGGTTTCAGGGTGTGTGACTAGGAACACAATGCAGATGTAGATGCAGAGGCAAAACGGGTTCAGATGCCCCAAATCCCAATGAAATCAGGTGGAGGATGACATAATGGGAAGAGAACCCAACAACGTTGGCTTTCCCAACTATAACTGCATGTGCCCAGGTTTACACTTGTCTTCCTAAAGCCTCATGAGTTCTACTTAGCACATGTTCCCTTTACAGGAACTTAGGACAACACTCAACATGTCCACCTTAGCCTTCAAGAAATAATAATAAATTAGTATCCCCTTTAGAGGTAAGTCCCCTAGCTTAGCCCCTAAGACCACACACTTAGCCTCCTCCCTTACCCAACCTTGTGGAATCTTAGTCCCCCATCACTCTTTCTTCGTGGTTGTTCTGCACGCAATGATGTTTATATTTTATTAATGATCTGCATAATTACATATAAAAAATCAAGCCCCTGGCCTTTAACACCTAGGCTCTCTGACCAAATCACCAAATAATCCTCCTAGCTTATTATAACTCATCTCACTAGCCTACAAAACATGTTTACAATTTATAAATACAACTGGGGCTCATCCTTGGGGATATTACAGTCGCCTCCCCTTATTTTTGCACTGTCCTCAGTGAAAATTTCACACAACATCAACAAGATTTCCAAAATGTTCGAAAAGATGCGAGTATTCTTCCCACATAGCATCTTCATGCTCCCATGTTGCGTCCTCAGGACCATACTAGGTCCACTGGACCTTTACAATCCCTATGGCTCGATTCTGGAGATGCTTGCCTTTCCTAGTCAAATATGCGCACTAGATGCACTTGCAAGACGCCTTCTTGCTCCACCTGAATCACATTCCAATCAATAACATGATTAGCATCAAGTATATATTTCTTAAGAAATGAAATATGAAACACATTATGTATAGTCATGGATGCATGCAATGCAATCATATATGCAATGTATATATATGTATATACATGAAATTATAATAACATTATAACCTATATACAACATACACAACATACAATAAATAGAGAATTGTACTTATCTTTTGATTGAGAAGACCTTCCACATCAACATGGTCTAGACCAAGGTACCAAACCTTAACATCACTCCAACCATTCAAACCTCAGCAACACTCCAACCAATGGTCTCTCATTCCTCAAATGTCTGTCCCAACCCAGGAGTGCACACCTTCACTGTCACATAGTCCATTGACTGCTACACCTCCCTTTCCTTGGGCTTCAGCAACAAGCCAGCTCAGGAAGTCTCAAAGCAACGTGGCTCCCGGAGTTCCAACTGCCCTCAAATATTTCCAATCAACATCTTCTCAAGATACTCTTTGTAATCAACATTCTAACTTTAATCAACATCATCTATCATGAGAAAACATAAAATAATTCATTTATGAACTCCAACTTAGTTCAAAAAGAAATTCAAATTTTTCCCCAAAACAGGAAATTCCATTTCATTCATCTTGGTTGTTGTCATATTATGAATGCAACCATCCTTGTGGTTTTCCACAGGCACAAAACTGCATACCATTTTTCCTGTAATGCTTCTTCTTGCATAAAACCAACAAATTGTCAGTATTTTATGTACATCATAATTCAACATGTACAACACCTTATGCAATGATCTTAGAATTTCCTGCACCTAGAAATTCAATCACAATTACCAAACAACTTGACCAAATATAATGACTCATCGTTCTATGCATATGCATGTTCATAATTAATAACAACAAGTTTATTATTTCAATTTTCTGAACATAAAATTTCTGTAGTCTCTATTCCTGTGACTACCTGGCTTGAAAATTTCCTATTGCAATGTTTAACAGTTCCTGAAATGTTCTCAACTTCATGAGTTAGCAACATTTCAACCATTAGTATAATTATTTCCATGCAATAATATATATGCATGTATTTACAAAACATATTCAACCATTTCATTCAGTGTACAATTCTATCACTTAATATTCATGAGTGAAATTCTCAATGCGTACTTATTCAATGTACCTTGCATTGAATTACATAATGCTCTTTATCTCAGGCATGTATCTTACCATCCATGAGTTGGAATTCTGGCCAATGTGTTGACACATTCTCCACACACTTCCTATTTTCTTCCCAATTAATTGGATGCCTTCCTTTTCGACCCAAACACTACACCAAGAATATAATTCTGTGGTGTTCATTAGTGTTAGCAAAAAGGTTGCAGTCCCAATTTTATTTAAAGGTAGGAAGCTTTTAGTACCTGTGTGGCTCATAACCTTTCCATATCCAACCATGTCCCGGTCTCATACATGACTAGCTTATTGGCATTCATTCCTATAACCAATTCTTATCTTTAAATCTTTGGTTGTTACCCCATAACCAAATTAACATGACATTCTACTATGTCAGTGTGTGCATTTAGAAGCTAAAAAGCTTTGAATTAATACAAGCCTCTAGCCTTTACCACATCCAGTGGTATGCATTCAATAATATAATCATGTGATTTTATAAAATGACTATGGCTGAGGAAATTATTGCCTAAATTTCCTTTCAACAATTATGCAAAAAGAGTAATAAAACTCATACCTGCATGACTGCCATTAATAAATTTTATACAACCTGAAAGTATGATAGCAGTAGAAGCTTTCATGCTTCTTTTATAAAACTTATAACCATCACTTCAACTCTTTGTTTCTTCCCTCCTTATGCAACAACACCACCAAAAACACTTGCAAACACGCAAGCATTCTTTCCTATGGTTGACCCAACCAGCGATAATCATACTAGTTGCCACAGAAATTGCAACAACTTCTTTCCCATGTGCAAATTTTCCTTGTTGATCCTAGAGTTCTACAATTCTTCCCGGATTCTTGAATCTTCTTGTGCTCTCACTGTGATCACTGTGCATGACTATTTCTTCCCTGGTCACTTTCGACGCAGTGCCCCTACCTCAACAGGGTCCCTGACCTCCCGGTCAAAGAATCTTCAACTCTTCTCAGTCGAATTGACTCTTTGGGCTCATGATTGAACCCAAAAAAATTATACACATGCCCCTTTTTCTCCTTTAGGCGCAGGTTTTGACAGACCCGCGGGCTATTCCTGCGTGCTTCCAAAATTCCAAGTTTCAGGTGCTAGCCCCTTTTTCATTATCCCTTTCCTTCATAAGACCATGGGCTATGACCTCACATAAGTGTGTGATTGTGGGCGTGCGCAAGAGTGGTTTTAGACCAAACCGCTTTGTGCCCCACAATTCACATCCAACTGCCACGTATCATTTTTCTAAAACCATGGTATAAATTGTGGCCCGCTCTCAGATTTTTAACATCCGAGCAAGTTATGGCCCTGCAATCCAGCTCATCCGTCGATATATAATCCCATGGCAATGATCCTCGATCAACGGATTCTATATATCAACCTTCCAGACGCGATCCAAGATCTACATGATCTGTCGACATGTAGCTCCCTTCCAAATCAATGACTATGGTTGATTCCAACTTTCCAGCCCTCAGGAGTTTCAAATCTCAACTATCTGCTTTTACCGTATGGAAATCTTATGGAGTGGAAGATATATTGACACCTGTCCTCAACAATCGGACAATTTTGATGAAATCTAGCTCTCTGGCCTTCGGGAGTTCTCACGTTTCCACACACACAAATCTCCGAAGTGAATTTTCCCGGAGTGACAGATCTTCTTCCACGTGTTCTCTCCAAATCAACGACCCTGGTTCTCTTCGGGACTTCAACTCGTTCTGACCAAGAACAGTTTAACGGTCCTTCGACCTCCTCCTTGTTCAACAATAGAGATCTCCTTCAGGACTTCGACGCTTTCTCCCTTTTCTTTCCTCCAGAGTGCTTCGTACCTAGAGTTCTAGATCTGGTGCCACACGTCCATTTTCAGATCAACGACCAAGATTTACTTCGGTTGTTTCTCCTCCTCCTTGTCCAAAAACTTCTGAAGTTGTGGATCTTACACCGCCTGTCCTCCTTGACGATGGATGATCCAAAATCACTTTGGGACTTTAGCAAGTCCACTCTCCCCTTTTTCCTTGGCTCCTCCTTCGAGGTGACCTTGGACGGTGACCTCACACAAACACGTAATTGCGGGCACGCTCAAAGGTAGTTTGAGACCAAACTTCTTTTCAAATTCACCTTGAGACTCCATGCGTCCTTTCTCCAAACCCGTGGTTTGGATTACGACTCGTCCTCAACTTTGTAAAGCTCGAGCACCTTCTATTCCTGCAATACGAGGTGACCATCGATCTCACGATCTTGACAGTGCTTCTAAATGGATGACCGAGATCTACCTCCAACAATTTAGATCTCCCTCTCCTAGATCGATGGCTGGGGTTGTTTCAGAATTTCAGACTTTAGAATTCTCAAATCTCAAACTTTTCCTTTCTTCCGTAATGAAGGATCTTCTGCACTATGACCCAATGACCACTGTTTCCCTCTCTCCTAAGCTTATGATCTCTTATGACTTATAAGAGTTTGTGGATATTCAAAGGTTTTGGCCTTTGAACTTTCTCCTGCGAGTCCGCCTCTTGGATCTCATCTTCGCTCTTGTAAGTGTTATCTCTTCTGAGCTTTGGGAGTTAGAATGAGTTTGTCTCCCACACACTCCTTGTGTTATCTCTTCTGAGATTTTCGATTTACTCAGTCTCCTAAGGGTCTCGGCCCTTCTGTTTCCTTTCAAAGGAAAACTCTGTGCCTTCTTGGTAACCTTCTGCTCAAAGCACACCTTGTTGAGCGTTTTCTACAGAGTGTTCAACAGCTCTCTGAGTATCTTCCTATGATACTCTTCTCCCTGAACTTTACAAAGAGTTCTCTCTGTGCACACTTGCACTCGCTCGATGCCCACCTAGTAGAGCACTATAGACTTCTCAATGACTCTATCTCTCTCTGAGCTCAACACAGAGTTATTCTTGTGCACTTCTTGTACTTCTGGTGATGAAGGTTCAACAGTATCTCTCCTGAGCTTCTCTGAGGTTAACTTACCTATGTCAATGCACTCCTTGTAGACAATGTGCACTGCTTGCACTCTAAAACTCAAAGAAGAGAAAAAATTGAAACTTATTCACTACTTCACCAGTTTACGCATTCAAACCAATCTGATTTAAGAAATCGTTCAGATTTCATTTTCTTTCCGAGCTCTTCTCTGCTTTGTAATCATTTTCAGGCACTAGCCCCTTTCTCTCAGTCCCCAATCCATGTGATCATGGGCCGTGACCAAGCGCTAGATCACTAGGTGCTTACTTGGGCCTTCGACTTTAGAAGTTTTCAAAGCACCACACAAAAATCTCTTGGAGTTTCGGATTACCGAACTCACGAAGTAGGGAAGATCAACTATCCAAGTCTACTGAGAATCCGACGACTGACACTTACTATGGAATCTTAGGCATCTGAGTTTCGGGACTTCGGAGGATTTCACATCTGCACATCCCAAATCGTTAATCTCTGAACATTCCCAATCACCTCTGGTGATGTCATTATGTCACATCACTTAACATTTTCCAATTGCGGGGGCATGTAACGGTGGTTTGAAGTAACCTGCCTTTCATCCCATAATTATTCTGACGCCGACATGTAACCCCTCTGTGAAACTGCAATTTGGATTGCGAGATCGCCTTGGAGAATTAACTATCATGCAACTTGGGTCCCCGTAATGCCTCTTGGCCGTTGATCTTGATGTATCGTGATCAATGCCAGTGTGGGTCCTCTGACCTTTAACTATGTTACATAACCTCGACCCTAATAGCCCTGTTCATATGGCAAGCCACATGGAAGAATACTAGTGGCCGATATGTGGCCCATTCATATGGGTGACACACGTCACGTTCCAAATGGCATTTCAACCTTCCATGGGTTCGAAACCCATTGACACGTGGCACACATCGCATGTGTCCACGCCCATCCAAGTGACATCATCATGAATCACTACTTCGGTTCTTCAGGAACTTTCTCCCTTCACTACTGTGTTTGACCTTTTAACATTGGCTTGATCCAATGGTCGATCTATCCTCTCCAGATATATGGTGTAGATCCACTTCAGAGATTCAGGCTTCAACCCTTCTCTTGTTTCTGACATCAGACTTCACTGAAGTCACGAAGTCCAAAGGGATTCTAGTTTAACTCCTCTGCACCTTCCCCAGATTTGACGGTCATAAGGGATTTCCCTTCCTTCCAAATAGATCTTATGACACATAACAAACTCTGTTACTCTGCGGATTTCCAAAGGAATTCACAGCTTACTGCTTCACAACATTACCACATATGATGGGCGTGAAGGATTTTCCTTCTCCTGAATAGATCCTAAGGTCCACATTACTCTGCAGCCCAACACCATTTCTATCGTGCTTTTACGACACCGCTACTCCTCCCGAGCTTTGTGACACAACCAAGGTAACTTCTTGGCACTAGGAAGGTTCTGAGGCTCGAAACTGGTCCTCCAAACACAATTTCCTCTTGAAACCTTGGGTCCAATGACCACTTATCCAACCCATCTAGGCTCAGTGTTTGAAACCTTGGCTCTAAACTAGGATTTTGTCCATTTCGACAACAACTCCTTTCGAAACTCTTGCTTCAACTTCCACTAATATGGACCATCCAGGCTCAGTGTTGTAACCATGCTCTGATACCATTTTTTAACATCCCCGACCATCAACCCCACTGTCGGGCAATGCTACTATGTGGAACATTCACATACATACATACATACATACATACATACATACATACATACATACATACATACATACATACATACATACATACATACATACATACATAC
>JZKD02S0260395.1:72127-99181 GCA_000966675.3 Picea glauca
GAGTGTACTATAAGTCAAAGTGGATACAAAAGAAATTATTTAAATAATAAAGTTAATGGAGAAATTACTAAGTGGACAAGTGGTTAGAAGTGGGTTAGCCCTAAAATAAGGAAAGTTGTTTAACATGGTTAGAAGGTAAATAATAAAGTGAAGTGATGAGTGTGCTATAAGTCAAAGTGGATACAAAATAAATTATTTAAATAATAAAGTTAATGGAGAAATTACTAAGTGGACAAGTGGTTAGAAGTGGGTTAGTCCTAAAATAATGAAAGTGGTTTAAGAATGTTAGAAGGTAACCCCTTGAGGAAACTACATAAAAGTATAAATAAGAGGGAAGGGTCTCTCATTTTAATAACACTTGAGCATATTGAATATATACAAGTGACTGAGGTAACCAAAGGATATATAATGAGAATTTTAGAGGGAAGGTGAAGTAAAGAAGATCGAAATTCATGGGAGGATAAATTATTTTGATGATGCTTTCGAAGGTATGTTATTTACAGGTCATCTCACCATTTTCACAATAACGTTTTTTCTATAATGATTCTGACCGCAAAATCTAGAGGCTGTTGAGGAAACATATCCAGGCAGCTGTGATAAAAATTTCATCTTACGGGTCATTGTATGTTGGGAGTTACACTCCGTGGAAAATAGGGTTTGTGGCTAGTCCTGAAACTAGTCTAAAACAGGGGTTTTGGGTAAAAATGTCATAACTTCTTCATAACAGATCGAAATTAAGTAAGAAAAAATTCATTGGTTAGATTACAATATGTAGTATGTTTTTGGTACCATTTTCAGAACTACACAACAAATATTTTGTGCAGGGCATTCTCTACAAGTTTGATCTCTAGAATAAGCTAGAATTCAGCAAGGTATGCCATTTTTGTTATAATTCCTTTTCTGGGAGGTTCTAGGAAGTGAAGCCTGGAGAAATTGCAGACAGGACATTGAATAACATTGTGTAATATTTTTATACCTTTATCCATTATAGGTACATAGTTATGATTATTGCAAGTTAGGGTTGTTGACTAATCCAAAACTAGTCATGTGAGAGTAAAGTGAAATTTGATGAAAAATCTAGTCTCTTTTTAAGGAAGGTTTGTAGATATGTGATCATATACACTAGGTATTTTACAGAGTTACAAATCAAATTTGTATGATGAAATTGATGAGGGATTTTGATTGAGGTATGCTATAGATAGAGGTTGTATAACAGTGAGGTTATGGCACATGGTTTGATGTAATGGTTTATGATATTTGGTTATGGATAGTGTGATGTATTGATAGATAAATTTCGATGGTTATATTGGCAATATGTATTTGGTATATGGTTGAGGTACATGTTGGGTACATGGTTGGGACAAGTAGTTGATGAGTTGGCACATACACAAGGTGTATATTTGATGATGTTGGTACATCTTGATGAGTCTTAGTTTATCTGTATTTGATGCATGATTGGTGCATGTTTGGTGCATGGTTGTGTTAGAAAATCAGGATTGCGTAGCAATAAAATAAAACAAATGCGGAAACAAAACACAGAAGATACACAATACAATAGAGACACAGATTTACGTGGTTCACCCAGTGTGGGATATGTCCACCAGAGAAATTGCCAGGTCGGTCCTTTATTATTATCCAACAAATGAAGGGATACAACCTAAAACAAAACCTGTTGTAACTTCCTCTTCTTTCTCTCACAGCCTCCTCTCTTAGAATACAATACTCGCCATAATGCATAGACGCAATACATTTCCCTCATAACAGAGGGTTTCCTTCTGGGGCAAAAAATCCTAACATAATTTGTATCGTTAGATCTGCGACCTTATAATGAATAGTCCAGGTTTACAATGAAATTACAATGTACATTTACAAGGCAATTTTTCCGTCGGGGGCCTGCTTGCCCCTGAACCCCCCAGCCCGGGGGATAGCCCCCCCAAACCCTACAAAGGGGGTACGCCCTCTACACTCCCCTGCATGGAAGAGTGTACATACTTATGGGGTGTAAAGTATTCATGGGGTATAAACATGGCTGAAAGCAAGGACCTATGAATCAGGAAGATAATCAGGCTCCACAACCAACAGGTTGATGCACTCATTGATGGTATAGGTTGAGGTATAGGTTGGTGCATGGTTGATGGACTTGTTTATGGTAGAGGCTGATTACAGTTTGTTTGGTATAGGTTGGTGCATGGTTGATGCACTTGTTTGTGGTACAGGTTGATTATAGGTTGATTGGTATAGGCTTATAACAATATATCTCACAGTAATGGTGTGATAGTGGTTCCATCATTCTACTTTTATTTCAAGGAAGTTGGACGGGGCAAGGAAAGGTGGTTGTATCCACCTTCCGATTTTAGTCGGAGAACATAGGGGGTTGTAGCCTCCTTCTGGTTGTAGCCAGAGAATTGGGGAGTTGGAGCTTCCTTTAGGTTGTAGCCTGAGAAACTAGGGGGTTGGAGCCTCCTTCCAATTGCATCTAGAAAAAAAAGGAAGTTGGTGCTTCCAATGAATGTAATTCTTAAACACATATAAGAAAAAACATTATGTGGTTTTCTCCCGCTTTGTGTTATATCAAAGTAGCATTATCATTTGTTCATTGTTTATTTACTTTGCAACCATTGGATGATAATGCTACTTTGATATAACATTTGCATTTTATGGTTAAAAAGGATTACATTGCTCTATTACTGATTCACCCCTCCTCTTAGTAATCTAACAATTGGTTTCAGAGCAGGTTCCTTCAGAAAACAATTTAACCACTGGAAGGAGATCATGGATTATTATGAGAATGGAGTACCACTGTTTAATGGTCAAAATGGTTTAAAGTATGAGTTATGGAGTGGAAGGATAAAATTATTTTTACAGGAACATGGGTATTATATTTGGATATTGGTCGTTACAGGATATGATATTTCAAAAAGGGAAAAGACTGCAACCAAGAAGGAATTGAAGAAGAATAACAAAATAGCAATGGGTTTCATCTGAGAAGGATTAACTAATCCGGTAAGAAAAAAGGTTGGAAAATGTTCATTAGCCAAAGAACTTTATGATAAGTTACATGACATATATTCTTCACCCATCGTAGATTCAGAAAATTCCAAAGAAGGTGAAGGTACAGATCAAGAAGAAATATGTTCACCATGTCAAAGATTCAAAAGATGAAGAGTACATAATCGATAGGGGTATGTTGTTTTTCTTTAATTGTGAAAAATGTGGACATCTTGAAATAGAATGCCATGAAGGAAATGAGACAAAAACTAATTGAAAAGGAAGACAATTATGAAGCAGAATTGATTAGTGCTTTAGATGAACTAAGCAAAGAAAGAGAAGAAAACAAGTCACTCAAGGAAGAGTTGATGAAACAAAATGAAAGTGTTCACATTTTTAAAGAAGCCCAACAAGACATCAAGAACTTAAGAACTCATCTAGAATAAGCCATAAAGATCGAAGAAAATCTTGAATATCAAAGGCAGTATTTGGAAACCAACATAGCAGCACATAAGGGAGAAGCATAAATGAGAGAGAAGATATTGACATATCATCTTAAGGAAAGAAATAATGATCTAAAGTAGTTGTTGGCACTCCGTAAATCTGTTCGGTTGATAAATAGACGAAGAAGGTAACTTTTTCAACCAACTTTGAGACCCAAAACTAGCCTTTCGGATCTAGAAAGGGCTCTCTCGGAAACGGTGCGGTCTCCATGCAGGATGTCACTTTGAAAACGATGGCTAGATTTAACACCTATGATAAAGTGGGTTATGGTTATATTGGTGCAGAAAGGTAAGAGTTGGGCTATGGGGTCTATCTAAGGAAAAGACGAGACAAATGTCTCAACGACTAGATTTGAGAGGATAAGGCTAGGAGAGAAACAACCTTCAGTGTAAACCGTAATATGTGGCAGGAGAAAACACAGGAATCAACTCAAGAGCACCACTGCGGACGAATTCAGAGTTAGCTTGAGAGAAAAATGTTTAGTCTAAGTGGCACGAACAAGGGGCGCAGTATAGCGAGTTCGCAGGTTCGATAATTCGTTCCAAAATAGGCAAAAAAAGATATGGAATAAAGATAACAGGAAATCACATATGCAGAGAAA
Source organism: Picea glauca (assembly GCA_000966675.3). Taxonomy (NCBI): domain Eukaryota; kingdom Viridiplantae; phylum Streptophyta; class Pinopsida; order Pinales; family Pinaceae; genus Picea; species Picea glauca. The sequence goes on from JZKD02S0260395.1 coordinate 76,221, forward strand.
CAAGCACAATGCATCTTACTATCACAACTAGAATCTTTTCATCAAATCACAGGACCTTTGCATTAATTTCTGGTCAAAACTTAGATTACATTCAATAAATATCGTCTACCAAATTTGCCAACCAACCCCTTTTATATGAAAATGATCCCCATCTATAGAAACTAATGTCACCCTTGGTTTTTAGGGTCGATCTACTCTCTCCTGGAATCATGGATCTGTTTTCTTTGAAAGAGAACAATAACTTCAATGGATTCACTAAAAATAGAAAACCTGACTTTGCCAAATCATAATCGTAACTGAAATATTCTTTACATTCATTGATCATGATCCAAATTTGACCATATGGTTGTGATGAGCCATCATTTTCACTGCTGGACACTCTGTCACCCTTGCACAACAAGTCTTCTACGCAACAATAACCTACAACAAAAAATGCAGCGGATTGTGCAACAAACTGGGAAAATAGGCATTAAACATGAAATCGTATCTCACTGATAAAAAACTATTTTTAGAATCCGAGAGAGGTTTTTGTATTTAATCTCGTTATAAAGAAAAAAGTCTCTCAGTTTTGTTAAATTCATCTCCATATGGTCAGAATACGTGTCGAAAAAACATGTCTTGGACAGGAAATCATGAAAGATGAAAAATAGGGCTCAAATATTCCTTTGAATCTCCCAATCCGTGACACATTTTCCAAATATGAGAGAATTTTTTATTTTTTGGTTTGTCCTCGACAAAAACCTCTCGGGGATTTTTACAATTCCTATCTAGTTGGTCATAAATTGATCTTGAAGTTGACCACTAAACCGGTCATTTTCGCAGTGTGACTTATAGCCTGTGCCCAGGAAAATCCACTACGCGACAACATCCTATGCGCGATAGAATCCACTGCACGACAACTTCCTATGCGCGAAAACATCCACTACGCAACGAAATCCACTGCGCGATGAAATCCACTGCGCGACAACATCCACTTCGCAACAAAATCTTTCGCGCGACGAAAATCCACTGCGTGAGAAAATCCTTTGCGCGGTAAAGCTCTCTGCGCAACGCATACAAATTTTGTAGTGCACAGTGGAAAAATGTAAAGGGAAATAATAAATGAAAGCCTTCCTTTTGAAACTGACACTTGGAGATGTTAGATGATGCCAAGCATAAAAACAATATGGCTGGTAACATGCATGACTTTGCAAAATTGTGGACAAACCTCTAACCTTAGCAATGGAAATCATGGTGCTAACACCAGCTTGAGGCAAAGTTTGGTTAAGAAGAGAAAGGATTTGAAGAAGAAATAATCACATTAAAAATACAGCTTGAAGAAGCGAAAAGAACAAAAGAAGTCATGAAGTCTCAGATAATGAAGAAAGAAGAAGAGGTTGAGAAACTTGAAGAAGAAGTTGTCACATTGAGAAGTAAAATTGTCAAGCTCAAAAAGAATGTTGAAGAGACAGAAACATCCACATTAGTTATGGAGAATGAAGAGAAGCACTCTAGGTTTCTAGAAAAGAAGAATGAAGAAAATAGAAAGAGTTATGCATAAGTAATCAAAGGAAGTAATCATGGTCAACCGAAATCTAAGAAAACCATTGAAGATACATCTTCAAGAAGACCATCCATGTTCAATCCACAAAGAAACTTCAATCCTAATCATGATCAGTCAAGGCATAAATTCATAAGGACCACACCACAAATAAGATCATTCACCCCCAAATATGCAAATTTCTTTTATGGTCATTGTTTTTATTGTACTAATTTTGGACATAAGGTTGCAGATTGCAAGGATTATAAAAGAAATGTTCAAGAAAGAAATGCCTATGTGGCCCCATGAAACATTAAATGTTACAAATGTCATAACTATAGACACATAGATAGTGATTGTAGAATCATGATCGATACTTCCATGAAAGAGAACAATGATATCAGATATAAGAAAATATGGATAAGAAAACATGAAGAACAAGTGAACAAAGAGAAGGTCCTAAAGATCGCAAGATTGGCAATAAAACGAGATGAAGAAAATTCTACAGAGAAAAAGAAAGATGTCAGATACATAAAGGTTTGAAAAATAACTGAAAGAAAAGAAGGATAGGTAAATAAGGAACAAGTTCAAGAGATTGTACTTTCAGGCATTGTAGTGAAAGATGAATCCACATACAGAAAGAAAGAATTCATAGCTCAGAGAGATGATGAATCTACCAATGAAGATGATGATGAATACACATCAGAGCAAGAATTGTTTTGATCCATCCGACTTAGAGACTCCCAGGTAATATGAATATTAAACAGGTGGAGTCTATGCAATAGTTGTGACATACCAAAGAACCATCCTTCGAGCAACTTGTAGAGTTTGAGAAGACAGATCCAAAGCAACCAATTAGCAGAAGTAAAATCAATTGTAGTAGTGAATAATTCATAATAGTATAGTGATAAATGGGTCAGCATTATGGATAGTTGTGTAGTAGAGTCTTGGAGAATATGGACAGAGATGGATTTGTAAGAACACTTAGAAGGTTTGGACAGATATATGATAGTGGACGAGAGCATGGATTCATAGATTGGTTCAGAGAGTGGTTTAGAGACAAAGGAACATTATCATAATGGATGATATTTACACAGGAGATGGCTCGAACAATGCTAATGGATTCCAAATTGACAGATATTCTTTGGACACATGCAGTGCATACAACAATTCACATTCAAAATAGAGTAATGGTAAAAAAAAACACTGAAAAAACTCCCTACGAGCTATGGAAATGAAGACCAACAAATGTGAAGCACTTCAGAGTATTTGGAAGAAAATGCTACATCAAAAGAGAAGTTGGAAGAATGGGAAAGTTTCAATCTCATGTGGACAAGGGAGTACTTTTTGGTTACTCAAGTACAAGGAAAGCATACAAGTATTACACTATGAGATTGAACAAAGTTGTGGAAAATGTAACAATTGATGAAACGGGTGGATGAGAATCAAAGGAAGAAGAAAATGAATCAATGGAACAACTTTACGAAGAAGAATCAGAAGATGAAGACGAAGTATAAGGGGAAGATGAAGAAGATCAAACATAAGTAGAAGAGAAAGTTCATAAAGTGCCTCCAAAGACACCTAGCAAACGAGTACAAAAAAATAATCCTTCAGATAATAATATCAGAAACAAGGATGCAAGAGTTGAGACCAGAAGAAGAATCCGTTCACCAGAACAAATGCACCTAACACTCTTATCTATGATTGAACTAAATAGTTTTGAAGAGGCCAACAAGGATGAATTATGGAATAAGGCCATGGATGAAGAATTGGATCAAATAGAGAAGAATGACACTTGGGAGTTGGTTCCAAGACCAAAGAATATGAATGTGATTGGCACAAAGTGGGTTTTTAGAAATAAATTGAATGAAGATGGACATGTTACAAGGAACAAAGCTAGATTTATATGTAAAGGATACACACAGTTTGAAGGAATCGACTTTGAAGAGACATTTTCCCTAGTTGTCAGAATGGAAGCAATCTGATTTTTATTAGCTTATGCATGCTCCAAGAATATTAAAGTGTATCAGATGGACATGAAATTAGCCTTTATGAACGGGGAAATTGAAGAAGAAGTATACATTGAACAACCAGAAGGATTTCAGTTGTCAGAGAATGCATATTATGTGTGCAAATTGAAGAAGGCCTTGTATGGTCTAAAACATGGTCCTAGAACATGGTACTCTAGACTGGATAAATATCTACAATGGGCAGGTTTCAAACAATGAAGTGCAGACAAAAACCTCTACATCAAGCCATAAATTTTCAAAGGATATGCAGAATGAATTTGAAATTTCATTACTCGGAGAACTATCCTTCTTTGTAGGTCTTCAGATACGTAAAAGAAACTGAGGAATTTTTATTTCTCAAACTAAGTATATCAGAGAAATGCTAAAGTTCGGAATGGAAGATTGCAAACCAGTTACCACTCCTATGCAAACTAGTTGCAACTTGAGAAAATATGATGATTCAAAGTCTACAGACGAGAGGCAATACAGGTCAATGATTGGTAGCTTACTATAGGTGAAAACATCCAAACAAGATGTAATGCAGGTAGTTGGACAGGTGGCATGATTTCAAGCAACACCAAAGGAATCACATGTCTTAGCAGTGAAGATGATTTTCAAACATCTAAAAGGAACATAAGAGTTTGGATTATGGTATCTGAAAGGAAATGATCTATCACTTATTGCCTACACATATGTAGATTGGGCAGGTTGCATTGATGACTGATGAAGCACCAATTGAGCAACGTTCTACTTGGGTGAGTGTTTAGTATCTTGGCTAAGCAAGAAACAATCATCAATATATTTATCTACAATCGAAGTAGAGTATATTGCAACAACAAGATGTTGTACACAGGTTCTATGGATGAAATAAACTTTGACATATATATAGGTTGAGTATGATGAGCCCATTCCAATATGTTGTGATAATATAAACGCCATCAATATCTCAAAAAACCCGGCGATGCACTCCAAGATGAAGCACATTACAATCAAGTATCACTTTGTACGGGAACAGATACCATATAATAACATCTAAGTTGAATATGTGGTCACAAAAGAACAAGTGGAAGACATATTTATGAAACCACTTCCACGGGAAGCCTTTGAGTATCTTTGCTAGAGACTCAGAGTAATTTCTACTCCAAAATGAATGCTTTTGAATGATTATCTTATATGTCTTATATTTACATGAGGAAGCACCATAAAGAGGACAATTCAGGTTGGGAGATCAATTTCAGGAAGATTTCAGTCAAGGGGAGAAACCATAGATGGAAAGATACCTTTGCCATTGATGACAAAGGGGGAGAGATTTATCATATGCAAAGGTAAATGCTTGGAGAAAGAGCACAAAGGCATGGTTCCAGGGGGAGCGATGGTCACAGGGGGAGCATGAGTGATATGACTTCAGTATTGCATTAAAGTGTTGTCATCAATGCCAAAGAAGGTGAATTTTTATTATTTGGGTTCGTTGTCATTGATGTCAACCATTGAAGAATGTCTGGTAGCGAAGTCTGGTAGCACAAAGGTTTGGGTAATGGACCCAAGTTTGTTTGATGTATAATGGTATGATTTTTAATAAATTTGAAGGTAAGACTATTCTATATGGATATTACATGTCATGAAATTTATGGTGGTATGTGGAACATCACATAACTGCTCACAGTTAGAGATTTATGTCCATTTGAAGTTGGAGAACCCTCATGAGTCATCTAGAAGCCTCGAAAGGTCAAAGTAGTCAAAGTGGTTGCAAATAATAAATTATTTAAATAATAAAATGAATTGATGAGTGTACTATAATTCAAGGTGGATACAAAATAAATTATTTAAATAATAAAGTTAATGGAGAAATTACTAAGTGGACAAGTGGTTAGAAGTGGGTTAGCCCTAAAATAAGGAAAGTGGTTTAAGATGGTTAGAAGATAAATAATAAAGTGAAGTGATGAGTGTACTATAAGTCAAAGTGGATACAAAATAAATTATTTAAATAATGAATTTAATGGAGAAATTATTAAGTGGACAAGTGGTTAGAATTGGATTAGCCCTAAAATAAGGAAAGTGGTTTAAGATGGTTATAAGGTAACCCCTTGAGGAAGCTACATAAAAGTATAAATAAGAGGGAAGGGTCTCTCCTTTTAACAACACTTGAGAATACTGAATATATACAAGTGAATGAGGTAACCAAAGGATATACAAGTGAAACAAAGAAGGATGAAATTCAAAGGAGGATAAATTCTTTTGATGATGCTTTCTAAGGTATGTTATTTACATGTCATCTCACCATTTTCGCAATAAATTTTTTTCTAGAATGATTCAGACCGCGAAATCTAGAGGCCATTGAGGAAACATATCCAAGGAGTGGTGATACAAATTTCAGCTTGTGGGTCGTTGTATGTTGGGAGTTACACTCCGTGGAAAATAAGGTTTGTGGCTAGTCCTTAAACTAGTCTAAAACAATTGTTTAAAAACATCATAACTTTTTCACAAAAGATCCAAATTAAGTAAAACAAAATGTATTGGTTAGATTACAATCTGTAGTATGTTTTGTACCATTTTCAGATCTATACAACAAATATTCTGTGCGGGGAATTCTCTACAAGTTCGATCTCTAAAATAAGTCAAAATTCATCAAGGTATGTCATTTTTTCTATAACTCCTTTTCTGGGAGGTTCCAAGAAGTGAAACCTGGAGAAATAATAGACAAGAAATTAAAGAAAATTATGTACTATTTTCATACCTTTATTCATTACAGGTACATAGTTATGATTATTGCAAGTTAGGGTTGTTGACTAATCCAAAACTAGTTATGTGAGACTAAAGTAAAATTTGATGAAAATGCTAGTCTCTTGTTAAGGAAGGTTTGCAAGTATGTGATCGTATACACCAGGTCTCTTACAGAGTTACAAATCAAATTTGGATGAAAAAATTGATGAGGGATTTTGGTTTAGGTTTGTTACAGATGGAGGTTGTATAACAGTGAGGTTGTGGCACATGGTTTGATGTAATGGTTTATGGTATTTGTTATGGATAGTGTGATGTATTGCTAGAGACATTTTGATGGTTATATTGGTATATTTATTTGGTATATGGTTGAGGTACATGTTGGGTACATGGTTGAGAAAAGTAGTTGATGAGTTGGCACATACATGAGGTGTATAGTTGATGATGTTGGTACATCTTGATGAGTCATAGTTTATGTGTATTTGATGCATGATTGGTACATATTTGGTGCATGTTTGATGCACTCATTGATGGTACAGTTTGAGATGCAGGTTGTTGCATGGTTGATTCACTTGTTTATCGTACATGTTGATTACAGGTGGGTGCATGCTTTATGCACTTGTTTATGGTACAGGTTGATTACAGGTTGATTGGTACAAGTTTACAATAGTATATCTCACAGTGATAGTGTGACATTGGTTCCATTATTCTACTTTTCTTTCAAGGCGGTTGGACGGGGAAATGACAGGTGGTTGTAGCCACCTTTAGATTGTAGCCAGAGAACATAGGGGGGTGTAGCCTCCTTCTGGTTGCATCCATAGAATTAGGGTGTTGGAACTTCCTTCAGGTTTTAGCTTGAGAAGCTAGGGGGTTGGAGCCTCGTTCCAGTTGTAGCTGGAAAACAAAGGAAGTTGGTTCTTCCAATGAATGTAATTCTTAAAAACATATCATAAAAAGCATTATGTGGTTTTCTCCCGCTTTGGGTTTCCACACAAAAAGACTGGTGTACTGTGTATGTGTATGATTGATCATTTGTTCGTTGTTTATTTACTCCGCAACTATTGGATGATAATGCTACATTAATATAACATTTGCATTTTATGGTTAAAAAGGATTAAATTGCTCTATTATCGATTCACCCCCCCTCTCAGTAATCCAACAACTTCAAGAAAGAAAAAATCAAGGGACTCAAGTGCCACTGGAAGGTTCATAGGGTGGCAACATTAAAATCTCATTAATTAAATAATAATTATTGGATCTTGGAATTAAAAGGGAATGGGTCATGTACACAAGGAATAAGCATTGAGGGATATTATTAGATTTAAGAAGAAAATCATAGTCCTCATCCAAGAGACTGAATTAGATGAAGTGGAAATGTTAAGTACATGTAGGAAATATTAGAAAATTGGCATATGAGTAAAAACAAGAGCTAGAAGAGCATAGGGTGGAATATGCACACTATGGGACAATACATTGTTCTAGTTGATACACACTAAAAGAACAAACCATTGGGTTATTTCTAGTCTCATGTATTGAACTTTAGGTATGAATTTTCATATTTTCAATGTCTACATGCTTGTTCATTATAGGGAAAAAGACTCAATGTTGGAGTTCATTGCTAGCCTTAAGAGGTTTAGAATACATAAAGAATAGTATTGTAGGTGGGGATTATAATGTAGTCCTCTCAAACAAAGGAAAGAGGGAAGGTAGTATCATAAAGGATCCATTTAGGGAGAGCATGGAGGATCTTATATTTGATTGGGAACTAGTGGACATAAAACCGAAAAGATGGAAGTATACCTAGACAAACAAGAGAATAGGTCCAAGACATGCAGTTTCTAGATTGGATTGTGTCCTTATCAACAACAATAATCTTTTGATAAATCAACTCATTTCTTCAAATATCATCCCTTCCAATGTTTTAGAACATAGGCCTATCAACTTACCTTCCATCAGTGGAAACATTTATGTCCCATCCCCTATAGGTTCAATCCTTTTTGGCTTCAAAATCCAAAATTTGTGGAGATTATTTTTGAGACTTGGTGTATACCAATTCAGACCATTTATTTATGTAACTCATCTTACAAGATCCTAACAAAGAAAATGGAAAACAAGCTAAAAACTATTTTCCCTAAAATATCTCTATCAATCAAGGTGGCTTTATGTAGAAAAGACATATCATAGATAATATAATATTAGTTCAAGAGACGATATACTTCAATTAAAAAAGAAAATAAAAATGAATTCATATCAAAATGGATATGGCAAATGCATTTCACTAGGTAAGGCATTCCCTTTTATTTGATGTTCTTTGTAAATTTAGTTTTGCAAAATATTTCATTCTTTGGGTGAAACATTACATTGGATCCCCTTGTGAATGGAAATCCAACACATTTCTTCAAGTCTAAAAGAGGACTAAGGCAAGTTTGTCCCCTCTCTCCCCTACTTTATATAATTATGATAGATTCTCTGAGCAGAATATTAGCGCGAAAAAGAGTTTTGGGATACCTGCATAGGATTAGTATAACAAGAGGTGTCAAGGAAATCAATCACTCCAAATTTTCTTATGATACTCTCCTCTTGGGGGGAGCTTCATCCATATGATTGCTGAAATATTTAATATTTTCCTAGATCGATTTGTAAATGCCCATGGAGGAAAAGTAAACAATGAGAAAATCCATATTTTTGGATGGAATATAAGTGGACTTCTTCTTCAAAACATATCAAGAATTTTATACTTCCCATGCTTATCGAATTGGTGATCCTTTAAATATTTTGGCATGCCAATCACTCCACACAATCTAAATTTAGAGATTTGGAAAAGTGTAGTCAATAAAATCAAGAATATAATGAAACAATGGGGTTTTCATTGGTTAAATCCGATAGGAAAAGTAGTGCTAATTAAGTCCATATTATCAACCCTTCCTATTTTTCAATGTTCACCCTTGTTGGCACCAACAAGTGTCATGCAATAAATTGGAAAATAAATACATAAGTTCATGTAGCAAGGTGGGAAAACAACACAAAAACAATTCACCTCATCAATTGGAACACAGTCAGAGCCCCAAAAGAGAATGGGGGTCTAGAAATAAAAAATCCAGTCCAAATGAATTTGGCAATGGGATTTAAGGTTCTTTGAAAACTTATATTTGGAAAACTTGAATAGTGGAAAGTGACTTTAATCAAAAGGTAGTTCCACACCAACATGAAAAGGTGTTTAGATCATCCTCTAAATGAGTATAGAGGATTTCCCATATGGAAGCTATGAATATTAGCAACACTGATGCTCCATACACATTTAAATTCAGTGTTTGGTAATCGTAATATGATAAAAATCTAGGAGGATAGTATCATGGGGAAACCCTCACTCACACATAATTTGTAAATTTCATAACTAAGAGTATGGAAGATTTTCCAAAATCTCAAAATCTTATTGGACCTTTCTCTTTGGGATAACACATCAAACAACAAGCGTAAGCCCTTACAATTTGAGAACTTTTGGATTAACCACCGAGACTTCCAAGCTCTTGCTCTGAAATGGTGGAGGGAAGCCGCCATTTCTCATGGATCCAAAATTTTCTGCTTTCAACGACGACTGAAGAGATTTAAGCAAAGACTGAAGCTATGGAATAAACAACACTTTGGAAATATTTTCAAAGCTCAGCGAAACTTGAAAGATCAAATGGAAAACATTCAGATCCAGATCAAGAGCCACGGCCTTACAAAGGACCTCAAAGCATAGGTTAATTTACTCAAACAACAGTTGGAGGAGAAACACTCTCAAGAGAAAATATTGTGGAGGAAAAAATCTCGAATACAATGGCTCCAATAAGGGGAACAAAACACCAAATTATTCCACTGTGTGACCATCCAATGCAGACACATCAATCACATTACACACCTAGTCACTGAGGAGGGACAAAATCTCCATAGACATGAAGATATAGAGAAGGACTTGGTCTGTTATTACCAAGATCTGCTATCAGAGTCTCCCATTGAAATAAACCCTCATATTGAAAAGATCACCCAAAATATCCCCAACCTCATAACCTAGGAAAAGAATGAGGCATTTTCCAGACTAATCATGATAGAAGAAGTGGACTTAGCACTACATGACACCCCCTTTGGAAAGGCTCTAGGACCAGATGAATTCACAATGGATTTCTTTAACTTCTATTGGCCCATGATTCATGAGGAAGTACGGGACATCATCAAAGACTCTTGCATCTCTGGGAAGGTTTTCCTTTCTCTCAATGCCACTTTTCTGACCCTCATTCCAAAATAATATCAAGTCACTCATCCTAAACAGTTCAAACCAATTGGTCTCTGTAATTTCATCTATAAGCTGCTAACAAAATTTATCGCCAAGCGCCTCAAATCGCTCATGCCCAACATCATCACCCATGAGCAGTCCAACTATGTGGAAGGTAGACAAATTATCGATAGCATCATCCTTGCCCATGAAGTCATATTGATGCAAAGAGATGGTACAACCTATCACCCCACAGGGTCTCTTCTCCTGACCTCCTGCTCACAGGATCATTCTCAATCCCCTCTTTCAGACGAGTTGAAATTGACTCTTTAGATTCCCAAGTGGAATCCCTGTGCAAAAACCCGATCCACAGGTCCTTTCTTCTTCTCCTCACGGCCTCTACGCGAATCGTGAACAAATTCCCACAGGAAACTTGTTATCAGCGTTGGGGTTTCGTTGTCTCTGCTGTCGAGAGTTTCTCACCTCTCCTATCCCCGATTTCTGATTCTCCGATGCACCTTATGCGCTAGCCCATCCAAGATATACAATGGTCCATGTGACCTACTACCATATGACTGCAGCCATATAGCTTTCCATCAGGTTTTTGGGGTTTCCATTGTCATAAACCTCTGTGCTCGTGAATCCCCGATCTCCGATTACCGATGTGCGCTTCTACTTCCTTATCCCTCCTGGCTATAGGCCTTGGCCCATATGAACGTCAACACATGACCTCGGTCAAACCTCTCATCAGGGTTTCAGCGATTTTGATGTCACCATGCACATGCCTACAGGATTCCCGATCCTCCGATCCCTGATGTGATCCTTTTCCCACATTATCCCTTCTGGCTACAGCTCCTGGCCAATGTGTCTGTCACTCGTGACCACAACCTTACCCCGTTGGGATTTCGGGGTTTACGATGATAAAGTGCATATGCTTACGGGATTCCCGATCGTCCAAATCTCGATTCTCCGTTTAGTTGACAACTGTCCTCCACCTCGGCGCTATCCTCCTCCTCTGCTGTTCTGACAGTTGGCTCCCACTACAGCTCTACCTTCCAATTGGCTCCCGGCCTTTGATTTGCCACCTGTCCTTCACTGAGCACCTGGGTGGCCCCACACGCTCCTCCGTCGGGATATCGCGAATCGTGACTTCGAGCTGCAAGAGTTTCTTGCCTCCGGAAACTCCGATATGCCGATCCCCGACTCCTCGGGATCCTCTGACACGCGTCCTCCAGGCGAACGGTTCAGATCTTGTAGGGAAATCGCGCATCGTGATTCCCTAATGCACGAATTCTTTTCTTTTGGGATCTCCGATGTCCCGATTCCCGATTTACCGATGAAGCCTCATGTCGAGCTCTCCCCGGTAGCTCTCGATCACTGCCACGCGTCCTCTCCAAATGGACGGTCCCGATCTCGTTGGGATTTTGGGACTTATGATGTACTGAATTCCTTGTCCTCGAGAACTCCGATTTCCTGATTCTCCGACTCCTTACAGATCTTTGACACCTATCCTATCTGAGATCCACGACTGTGGTCTCTTCTCGCAGCTCCGGGGTTCAACAGGCCTCGAACCCTTAATCTCGAGAATCTCGATATGTCGACGACGCTTGATCCTTCGCCACCTGTCCTCCGAACGGATGACATCGATTATGTCGGGGTTTCCTCTTAAAATTCCCCGATGTCTTGTCCACGGGAATGTCGATTTCCTGATGCGCCAAATGCCGATGAAACTGGATCTCCATCACGTGTCCTCTGCCAATGGACGGTCCAGATCCAATCTCGCACTTTCGAAACTGTTGGTGTCCCAGTTCTCACGACCTCAAGAATGCCGATTTCCCGATGGCCGATATCCCGATAACTAAACCTCGTACAGCTTCCACAGATCCAACGACTGATGAGTACCTACTCCCGATTCTAACGACTCAGATCCTTTTCTCCTTGCGCGCTCCTCCTCCAGAGGCTAATCTTCGTGCAACTCCTCCCGATCCTACGACTGACGAGATTTCTCTTATGAGATCCGACGGTTGTCAGTCCTCCTCCCCTGTGCGCTTCTTCTGGCACTCCTCCTGGACGTGAACTTCTCGACGGTCCAGATCTCTTCTCTCTGCCCGATCCGACGGTTCCTGTTGCTCCCTCCTGGTCTCCCTACGCGTATAAGAACGTTGTTCCTCCTGAGATTTGCTTCTCCTATCGAACCCTCGAAGAATTCAATGACTCTTGTGCCTCTTGCGAAGTCCTCGCGCGCAAAGCGTTATCTATCCTGAGCTTCTATGAGTACTCATACCCCTTGGGGAATTTTGTCTTCTTTCCTCCTCCCACAGATGGAGAATACAAATACCTTCCTGGTCCTTTGCTCAAGTAACCTCCTGGCTGAGCCTTATAGGTATCCAATAGCCCAGTGAAGATCCCTCAGTGGATACTTCCTTTAGATGACATAACTCAAAGAGTTCTCTATTCTCCTGTGCCTGCCTGCACACTTTCTCAACGCCCTCCTAGCGGAGTCTCTTCTCCACAAAATGTTCAGTAGTTCTGTCTTCCTGTGCACCCTTTGCACCTGCTCAATGCCCCCCTGGAAGAGCTCTCAGAATCCTTAGTGATTCTGTCTTCTAAACTCACAACAGAGTTCTTCTTCTGTGCACCTATGCACTTGCTCAATGCCCACTTGGCAGAGCTCTCACAAAATCCTCAATGATTCTGTCTTCAACTGTGTTCTCACCCACACAGCCTCACCTCCTGAGGTGTTCAGTAACCTCCAAGGTCTTCCTCCTGAGTTGTTGACTTCAGTCATGTGCCTCAGCACATCTTTGTCTGACTCCCCAGAGTTCAAAAGTGCATCCTTTGTGCACTGGTATTCAGAGACCACAGTGCTCTATCACACCCTCCTGGCATGAAACCACAAAGACCCTCAACCTAAAATCAAACACACTCCTACATAATGCATCCACATAACATACATTCATAGCATATACAAAGAACAACCACAGACATGCATATAAGACAGAATAATGCAGGAAACACTGCTGCTGTTTATATTAGAAATGGCAAATGCCTGTATTTTACAAAGGTGTTCTTGAGCTCTCCTCAGCTCTTCTCCCTCTCTACTCTAACTCCACTCTCACTCAAAATGAGATCTAAAAATCTCTTTTACCTGAGGGGATCTTAGCGCTTCCCTGCAAAACTCACCTACCCTATTCAATTACAATGAATGGGCTGTCTAGTCCAGCATTTGGATCTAGATCTCAGCCGATCTACAATAAAGGTCGATCCTATATAATGCCTTCTCAAAGGCACGACTTCCATGGCTCACCAGCCTAAGCATTTAAATTACATTCAATTCAGCTATTAAATGAGGCTACGCCTCTCTTCAACCTTTGAATGCGTGCGCGCTGACGTGGCTGGCTGGTTGGATGGCTGCGTGGAGAGATGCTCCTGCATCATACTCCACAGCTGCAAAAATCATGAGCTCCTGCTCATGAGCTTCCCCTGTAGCTGTTGGAATCCTCCTGGATCCCAAACGAATATCTGGAGCTGTTCATCCGCTCCATCCTGCTGCTGTTGCTGCTTCTGCACTGCTGCTGTTGGTTCTCTCCTGCTCAGCCTTTCCCTGCTGGCAGTGTCTGCTGACTCTACCATCAGCCTTCTGATCTCTTCTATTACTTCATCCAGCTACTCCAGTGGCTAGCTCTTCTCATGCAGTCTCCTCAGCTGCAAAAAAATTTGGCCATTGGGCAGATCATCCTGATCTCCCATGTCTTCCTCATCCATTTCCAACTTCACCTGTTGGATATGCATGCCCTGCACTTTTACCCTTTCCTCCAGGGCTTCAAATTGATCCCACGGGTCAGCAAAGAAAATGTTGCCTGCTTCTTCCTCTTCTACTTCTGCAACCTCCTCTGTTTCATTCTTTCCAGCTTCATGGCTGAAAATGCTGAGTCATTCCTCAGAATGCTCGTCTTCTTCTTCTTCTTCTTCTGCTGTCAGCTCCAATGCTACAGTGCTCTCAACTTGCTGGCTGAAATTGTTGAGTTGTTCCTCAGAACGCTCATTCTTCTCTTCATCTGCTTGGGTAGTCTCCAATGTCTTCTCCAATTCCCTTTTGACAATCATCTCCAGCTGTGACTGTTCTTCTGCTGTTGCACCATCTACAACAGAATTTTCTGCCTCCTCCTGGGCAGATGGTAGGAATATCCCAATTCCCCCAATCATCAGAATATCATTTTGATCTTCCTCTTTCAGCTGCATCTGCTGATCCAAATTCACCTTTGAGCTCACCTTCTCTGTTAGCTCCCCTGGATGAATCCAACTCACTTCAGTGTTTATAAGACCTTCAGGCAGTCTCATCTGCTCATCCCTGCCCATCTGTCAATATGGGATGCTTCCGCTGCTTCCCTGGCAGACTATGAGATCAACCAATCCCATCTTCATCAACACTCCTTGATGAATTGAACTCCCTTCCGAGTCCATGAGACCTTCAGATGGTCCCAATTTTCCATCTCTGCCCACCTGGTAATCTGAGATGCTTCCGCTGCCCTCCTGGCAGTCTTCTAGATCCTCATCTGATATCCTTTCATTGCCCAGCTGGCAATGAAAAGTTTCCTCACTGTCCTCCTGACAGTCCATGAGATCTTCAGTCGACCTCATCTTTGTTCCCTTGCCCATCTGGCCATTTGGAAACCTTCCACTGCCCTCCTGGCAGTCTATGAGGTCCTCAGACGATCCCAATTCATCTTCTTCATCATCCCAATCATCGAGACCTTTTCCAGTCTCTGGCCAACAGTGATCAATCATCTCTTCCTCTATGGCCTTGAGGTTTTCAGCATACCTCAACCATCTCTTCAACAACCTCTGCTGTCTTTTGACCATCAGCTCCCTAACTGGCCATTTCACCTTCGGCTTCTACATGGGCCATTCAAATACCCATCTCAACTTGGCTTTCTTTTCGTGCCTCATCCGTAGTTCCAGCTTCTCTATGTTTTCTTTTAATTCATAGAGCTTTCTAGTCTCTTCTTTATCCCATTCAGAAATATTTTCTGCCTTGCTCTTCTTTCTATGGCCTTCAGTAGCCATCCTGCTGTCCCTGTCTGCCTCCCTAACATATATGCTACTGTCATTCTGCATCTTGAGCGGTTCCAGCTTCATCTCCCTACAGTCTCCCTCTGACTGTCTATGGACTACTGTCTACTTGCAAGCAAGTCCTTACAGAGTCCTTAGCAACTCTGTCTTCTTCCGCCTTCTCTTTTCTCCTTTTGCCTGAAATATACAGATAAGAAATTAGCTCTGATACCACTTGATGTGTATCAGAGTGCTTTCCTACTCTGCCTCTTCCTGCCTGAAATATACAAGCAAGAACTAGCTCTGATACCACTTGATGCAAAGAGATGGTCCAACCTATCACCCCGCAGGGTCTCTTCTCCTAACCTCCTGCTCACAGGATTGTTCTCAATCCCCTCTTTCAGATGAGTCGAAATTGACTCTTTAGATTCCCAAGTGGAATCCCTATGCAAAATACCGATCCACAGGTCCTTTCTTCTGCTCCTCATGGCCTCTGCACAAACCGTGAACAAATTCCCACAGGAAACTTGTTATCAGCGTTGGGGTTTTGCTGTCTCTATTGTCGAGAGTTTCTCACCTCTCCTATCCTCGATTTCTGATTCTCCAATGCACCTTATGCACTAGCCCATCCGAGCTATACAATGGTCCATGTGACCTACTACCATATGACCGTAGCCATATAGCTTTCCATCGGGGTTTCGGGGTTTCCACTGTCATAAACCTCTGTCCTCGTGAATCCCCGATCTCTGATTTCCGATGTGCGCTTCTACTACATTAGCCCTCCTGGCTATAGGTCTTGGCCCATATGACCGTCAACACATGACCTCGGTCAAACCTCTCATCAAGGTTTCGGCGGTTTCGATGTCACCATGCACATGCCTACGGGATTCCCGATGCTTCGATCCTCGATGTGCTTCTTTTCCCATGCTAACCCTTCTGGCTACAGCTCCTGGCCAATGTGGCCGTCACTCGTTACCAAAACCTTACCCCGTCAGGATTTTGGGGTTTACGATGCTAAAGTGCATATGCTTACGGGATTCCCGATCATCCAAATCCCGATTCTCCGTTTAGTTGACAACTGTCCTCCACCTCGGCGCTGTCCTCCTCCTCTGTTGTTCTGACAGCTGGCTCTCACTACAACTCTGCCTTCCAATTGGCTCCCGTCCTTTGATCTGCCACCTGTCCTTCACTGAGCACCTGGGTGGCCCCACACGCTCCTCCATCGGGATATTGCAAATCGTGACTTCGAGCTGCAAGAGTTTCTTGCCTCTGGAAACTTTGATATGTCGATCCCCGACTGCTCGGGATCCTCTGACACGCGTCCTCTAGGAAAATGGTTCAGATCTTATCTGGAAATCGCGGATCGCGATTCCCTAATGCACAAATTATTTGCTTCCGGGATCTTCGATATCCCGATTCCCGATTTACCGATGAAGCCTCCTGTCGAGCTCTCCCTGGTAGCTCTCGATCGCTGCCACACGTCCTCTCCAAATGGACGGTCCCGATCTCGTTGGGATTTCAGGACTTATGATGTCCTGAATTCCTTGTCCTCGGGAACTCCGATTTCCCGATTATCCGACTCCTTATGGATCTTTGACACCTGTCCTATTTGAGATCCACGACTATGGTCTCTTCTCGCATCTCTGGGGTTCAACAGGGCTCGAACCCTTAATCTCGAGATTCCCAATATGCCGACGACACTTGATCCTTTGCCACCTGTCCTCCGAACGAATGGCACCGATTATGTCGGGGTTTCCTCTTAAAATTCCCTGATGTCTTTTCCACGAGAATGTCGATTTCCTGATGCACCAAACTCCGATGGCGCTAGATCTCCACCACGTGTCCTTTGCCAATGGACGGTCCAGATCCAATCTCACACTTTCGCAATTGTTGGTGTCCCAGTTCTCACGACCTTGAGAACTCCAATTTCTTGATGGCCGATATCCCGATGACTAAACCTCGTGCAGCTTCCACAGATCCAACGACTGACGGGTACCTACTCCCGATTCTGACGACTCAAATCCTTTTCTCCTTGCGTGCTCCTCCTCCAGAGGCTAATCTCCGCGCAACTCCTCCCGATCCTACGGCTGACGGGATTTCTCTTATGAGATCCGATGGTTGTCGGTTCTCCTCCCTTGTGCACTTCTTCTGGTGCTCCTCCTGGACGTGAACTGCTCGACGGTCCAGATCTCTTCTCTCTTCCCGATCCGATGGTTCCTGTTGCTCCCTCTTGGGCTCCCTACGGATATAAGAACATTGTTCCTCCTGAGCTTTGCTTCTCCTATCGAACCCTCAAAGAATTCGATGACTCCTGCGCCTCTTGCGAAGTCCTCGCGCGCAAAGCATCATTTGTCCTGAGCTTCTACAAGTACTCAGACCCCTTAGGGAATTTTGTCTTCTTTCCTCCTCCCACAGATGGAAAATACAAATACCTTCTTGGTCCTTTGCTCAAGAAACCTCCTGGATGAGCCTTCTGGGTATCCAATAGCCCAGTGAAGATCCCTCAGTGGATACTTCCTTTAGATGGAAGAACTCAAAGAGTTCTATGTTCTCCTGTGCCTGCCTACACACTTTCTCAACGCCGTCCTAGCGGAGTCTCTTCTCCACAGAATGTTCAATAGTTTTGTCTTCCTGTGCACCCTTTGCACCTTCTCAATGCCCCCCTGGCAGAGCTCTTAGAATCCTTAGTGATTCTGTCTTCTGAACTCACAACAGAGTTCTTCTTCTGTGCACCTATGCACTTGCTCAATGCCCACTTGGCAGAGCTCTCACAGAATCCTCAATGATTTTGTCTTCAGCTGTGTTCTCACCCACACAGCCTCACCTCCTGAGGTGTTCAGTAACCTCCAAGTTCTTCCTCCTGAGTTGTTGAATTCAGTCCTATGCCTCAGCACGTCTTTGTCTGACTCCCCAGAGTTCAGAAGTGCATCCTCTGTGCACTGGTATTCAGAGACCACAGTGCTCTGTCATGCCCTCCTGACATGAAACCACAAAGACCCTCAACCTGAAATCAAACACACTCCTGCAGAATGCATCCACATAACATACATTCACAACATATACAAAGAACAACCACAGACATGCATATAAGACAGAATAATGCAGGAAACACTGCTACTGTTTATATTAGAAATGGCAAATGCCTGTATTTTACAAGGGTGTTCTCGAGATCGCCTCAGCTCTTCTCCCTCTCTACTCTAACTCCACTCTCACTCAAAATGAGATCTGAAAATCTCTTTTACCTGAGGGGCTCTTAGCGCTTCCCTCCAAAACTCACCTACCCTATTCAATTACAATGAATGGGCTGTCTAGTCTAGCATCTGGATCTAGATCTCAGTCGATCTACAATAAAGGCCGATCCTATCTAATGCCTGCTCAAAGGCACGACTTCCATGGCTCACCAGCCTAAGCATTTAAATTGCATTCAATTCATATATTAAATGAGGCTACACCTCTCTTCAACCTTTGAATGCGTGCACGTTGACGTGGCTGGCTGGCTGCATGGAGAGATGCTCTTGCATCACATATGCTCACTCCAGAGCACATGCACTCTAGGTATGCCTTTAAAGGTAGATATTTCTAAATATTTTAACGAGCTCAGTTGGACGTATATGCAATCCATTCTTATTTCTTTTGGCTTTGCTTTAGATTGGGTGGTATGGATTCTAAACCTCACTTCCTCTTCCTTTTTCTCCATTTTTATCAATGGCATTCCCTCCCGTCCCTTTGTTCCATCCCGATGAATTCGTCAAGGGGACCCCCTATCCCCCTTCCTCTTCATCATTATGGCAGAAGGGCTCAACTACTTTATCAAATCCTCTCTTGTGGACAAGTCTCTAGCTGGGCTCCCCCTTCATGGCATGGATTACCCCATTTCCCATAGCTAGTTCACTGATGACACCCTAACACTGATCTCCCCCACCATCCATGAAGCTCTGATCATTCTCAATATCCTACACACTTTTTGCGCCGCCTCAGGAATGAAAATTAACACAGGAACATCTCAACTCTTCTTCTTCAACAGCCCCTTACCTGTTCAGCTTCACATCACCAATATCCTAGGCTTCACGCGTAGCTCCCTTCCTCATGGGAATGGATTCTCTCTTCCATGGGAAAAATACTATCCTCTTGGACATATCGAGCGCTCAACCTGCCCAGCCGCCTCATCCTCCTTAAGTCAGTCCTCCAATCCTTGCCTATTTATTCCTTCTCTTCTTTAACCACTCCAAGTTGTATTCTTACAACCATCAAAACCATTCAAAGAAACTTTCTTTGGAAAGGGGAAAAAATGGAACGCAAAATATATTCGATTAGCTGGGAAAAAATTTGCAAGCCAAAACTACAAGGCGGTCTCAGCCTAAAGGACCCAACCACCCTCAACGAAGTCCTACTTGCACATATTTGGTGGATATGGCTGAAGTGATCTATGGACCTCTAGGCCAGACTCTTGAGGAAGAAGTAGGTTCCACATATTTTTGAACACCATCTCATCAGATGGAATGAAAACACACAGGGCTCCCTAATCTGGAACGCTGCAAGACAAGGACAATCACTGATTTCCAATCATGCTTTCTGGGAAATACGGAACAGAAGGACAACTGCCTTTTGGACTGACTCTTGGAAACAATGTCCCTCCCTAAAGAAACACCTTATTGCAGAAGTACTCCTTACCCCCACCACCGAGGTCAGTCTAGTCAAGGTCGTAGAGTTTTGGCAGGAGAACCCCCTAGGTGCAACGTGGCATCTTTGGAAGTCCACCCCCAATGAACTTCACACTCTAACGCATGTTGATATTCATATTTGGCATGACATAAATACTTCCTGGAAAATTACGATCTCTCAAGGAGACGACATATTAAGATGGGGGAATTCCTCACAAGGCACCTTCACCATCAAAGAGGCTTACAACATAAAGACCGCTTCATACTTGCTCCCCCAGGAACCAGTCTGGGAGAAAATCCAGTTGATCAAGCACTGGAAAAAAATAATCACTTTCCTCTGTCTCATTGCACATAAGTCCATCCTCACTTGGGACAACCTCACCAAAATAGCGTTTATAGGGCCCTCCATTTTTCCTCTATGTCGGAAAGACTTGGAATCACAAAACCATCTTCTCATTCTCTTCTCTTACAACTCACAACTCTGGAATCACTAAGCCTCTTTCATGTGCACTGTGGATTACAAGCGAGAAGGTTTCAATGAAACCTTGGAAGCATGGAAGGACTCAACCTTCCAGTCTCCCATCGTAAACTGTATTTGATAGCTACTTCCAGGCTTCATTCTCTAACAACTTTGTTAAGAGAGGATTTTTTTTTTTTTCCTTTCGGCTCAGTTCGAGTGGCAGAAAATATGGAAATACATAACTAACAACATCCGGGAAACCATTCTCCTCCATTGATGGAAAGAGGAAGACTTATCCTGTCCCTCATAGGAAAATCACATCTTGGACAAATGGATCATTAACTTTCACCCTCATTCTGTGAGGAAACCTAAAAATTCACAAGCAACCTATAGTCCTTCACACTGGTCACCTCTAGCTCAGGGTCTCATAAAATTAAACTTTGACGATGCTTAGGGATAAATTCCAAGTTGGCACCAGTGAAAATAGAACCTACATCATTTGCAGCCAAAAAGGAAACCTGGGGACTGCTGGCTTTGGCGTATTTCTTTGCAACAATCAAGGAAGAATATTACTCATCGCAACAGACAACATTGGGCACAACTCAAACAATGCAGCGGAGCTATGGGGCTTAATCAAAGGTCTTCAATTCACTCAAGACAATGTGTTTCACAATATGATCGTAGAGGGGGTTTCACAAATAATTCTAAACCTATTTGTAAGGATTCTCAATTGAGCGGATCTAGACAACATCTCCCCTCGCTGGCGACTAACCACCGGACTTTGCACCATTGCAAATCTCATTTCACCTCACCTAGTGCTAGTTCCTTCACATGTGAGAAGGAAATCTAACCAGGTTGTAGATCATCTGGCTAATATCAGGGTGGACCTAGAAGGACCAGATATCCTCTATGCCTCCCCCACCCATAGTGACCAACCCCTCTTCCAAGACTACTTTGCTAAGGCTCTCAGCACAAACAACCCCCTAAATGGGGTGATAGTGCGTTCCACACACCCAACTTACAATTTTTTGCTCACTACCTTACCTCTTCCCATGTGACAACACCTATGGATCCCCTCCGCCTTAATTATCCCCTCATTCTTGCTACTACGAACTTTCACTTCACCACATCCTTAACTAACTGCTCCAGTGCATTCAGATATGGACTCTCATCCTTTCTATGGAATTGGTGCAAGGTCTGCTCCTCCTATGCTTGTGCGCCTTTACTTCCCTGCTCTCTTCTTATGGCATTGCCCATTCTTGTTTTTGGTTCCTATCGCCCTCCTCTCCCAGTAATTCTGGCTCTCAGTCACCCCCTCTAGTGCTTACCTGGTTCATTATGGTCTTTTCTCCACCCCTACCTCTTGTTAGTCAAGCCATGCCTCGCTAGTGAAGGAATCCAAAGCGTGGTTCCCTCTGGTACTAGAATTGCATGACCATGAGAAGCCGACACCCTCCCTCCTTCACCACTACGCTCAACTCATCGCCTCCATCCTCAACTCAATCCTCACCAAATCAATCCGGCCTTCCACTTCTTTCCTCGCCTTTGGAGTGCCATGTGGAATGGTTTGACCTCGATGGGAACTCTCTCGAATTTACTCCTGGACCACTCTCCGAATTGGCCTCGACCTCGTAATCAATGGTGGCACGTCCCTCTGGTCCACCACCCTATGCTCCTTTTCCACCCCCATCCCCACCCCTATTGCTAGCCTCTATTCCCTCGATGGAAGATACTAACATGCACTCGAAAGAACTATGTGTGGAGGTGTCTCATAACCAGAAGCATCTCCAGTCAAAGTGTGTTTCTCCCCTGAGCCTCAGGGATTTAGTTTCAATTCTCCAGGACTTGGTCTTCGCTGTCTGGTGGGATGTTGATGATATCCGGTTTAGACTGGAGCACTTGGACCGGTGAGTTGTGTAGATTGAATCTATGCTCTCAACTCTCCTCCATTCCTTGCATTATTTAGACTCGAGCCTCAATGCCCCCACTTCTCCAAGGGTGGTTCTTGTTCCATAATTCTAGGGGAAGGATGTACAGTGTGTGGTTGGAGCAACACAGATGACCGTGGACGAGCACAACACCATGCATGGCACACGAGTAGAGAAATATGAGGGAATGCAAGCCCACCAGACACTGTGATAGTTGGCGAGCATATAGGTGTATGCATGCATGCTTTCTTTGTTGGAAATACTAATACAACTGAGAGGGGGGGGTGAATCAGTTGTTTATAAGCTTAAACAATTTTACACCTTCTTAACAATTATTAATATTTCTTCATGGGTTATCAAGC
>JZKD02S0260395.1:120195-134801 GCA_000966675.3 Picea glauca
CATAATACATAAATACCTTTCTCTCTCACTTTTACATCACATCAATCCATCTCATCTCATATGGTTTCACTATCCCTCTTCCAAACTCTCTAAATAATACATTCTCATCCTTCTAGCTGGATGCACTCTCACTCTGCTATTCTCATTGTAAATCCCAAACCTCCCCAATGATTTTTAACTCAATATTTTTTTTTCTACCACACACCAATTAAAAAAATAAATATATGATCTATTATACCTAGTTCCATAATTTCTTTCCCTTGTCCTCTCCCTGGCTACAACAATGAGGTAGCCCCTTGTTCTTCTATGCCTTCTCTTTTCCTTATCTTTCCATTAGTTGTCAAAATCAACATTTGCTAACATTAAAAAGGTCCCATGTCTTAACACACTTTTATCAAGTTGAATGAAGCCTTGTTCCTATTGGGAGTTTTTTGGGGCTAGCTTAGACTTCCCATTATCAACTCTAGCCACTTCTTACTTGGTAGCACCCAATATTACCTCGTTCTCCCCTTTTCTTCTTCCTCTCCTAGTGTTCCATGCTCTCCTAGATGCTCTTACTCTTTTTCTAGTCCTTCAAATTCTTGGGGAAAGTATTACCTCTCCTCCTTAGCTCTTCTTCCTTACACCCCTTTTTCTCCATTTTTATTTGGTCATAATATCGATGGATCCCTTCTAGGTCATTATCTCAAGAAATACCCTACTTAAGATAACCTCTACCTAGTTAGGATTAACTATCACTTCTTTGGTCACTTTTCCAAGATGTCCCCCTTAATGGTCACATTCCATAGCTTGCAACTATGGAGTCCCTCCCAATGGTGACATTATATCTTCCTTTTATCCTCTCTCCTCCACCAGTATACCATTGGTATTTTTCACCTCTATGCTTGCATTGAACTTAGGTTGATGCATGTCACCTCCTACGCTTACAGAAAATATCCCATTAATGTATGCCACCTCTCATTCTTGCACTAAATCTAGGATCACCATCAAGGCTTTGTCTAGTTTCAAATTGGTGACTAACTTTGGTTGTATATGGAAAAACAATGTTTTAAGGGGTAGCATCATAAAAAAATCAAGCCTATTTTCTATTGTTCCTATATTGTTCTTCAATATATTAATGGCAATGGTTGTCATTATTATTTCTCTTCCTTGCTAGACATCCATAATATCATTTATGTCAATCATCTCAAGCTATATGAGCCATCTATTCTGGAAGAGGAAGTTCAAGTCTGCCACTTAGCAGATAATATCCATACACTAGTGGACCTGAACACCTGCTACACTTGTCATCAATGAATTATTTCCTATCTTGTTGAATGCAAAGATCACCATCCCACTCAGGATAAATCACTATCATAAGTTGTTTTTAAAAATAACTTCTTGCATCTTGTTGAGAAAGTAGAGACATTGTAATATGGTATACCATATTACATTGTAATATGGTATACCATATTACACTGTAATATGGTAATACCATATCTCATGTATTTTTATTTTTTTTAAACTTAAAGAACGTGTTGCAGTAGCGACGAAATTTCGTTGCACTTTGCCATTGTTTTGAGTCGCACATACAATCTACGTCGTAAGTTTTGTCTCTAACATAAATTTTCGTCGCTATTGCCACGCTTTTGCGTCCAAACTTTCCACAGTTGTTTTTACCTTAGCACGGATTTTCATTCCTGTTGCAATGAAGTTTCGTCGGTATTGCAACGATTTATATGGTAAACCTATCTTGATGATGATGACACGTGGAGGGATAATTTCATCGCTGTTTCAACGAACATCTATTTCGTGGATATAGCGACGAAAAAATAGTGACAAAAAAAGTCTTTTCTTTCGTGGAAGTTGCTGCGACGGATAAGTGTGGAAATAGCAATGAAAAACCGTGGCAAATTTGGTCATATGTAATAGTGATACAATAGTGGTCCTACATTACACTATACACAATTATTGTACTATACTAACTTTTTAAAAAGTTTTATTTTATTCCAATAAACCTTACTATACACCTTACTATACATGGAGATAATTATTGCAGAATGCCAATTTTTCAAAAAATATAAAGTTATTTAATTAATTCTTTGAAATATTTTATTTTATTCCAATAACCCCTATTTCACATAGACATAATAATTACATAGATCCAATTATTCAAAAAAACTTATAGATAAACATTATTCAATAAAATATATTATCACAATTCATTAATACATTTTTACACAAATCCATATCTATTGTCATGTCCACTACCCAGTTGTATCAAATATAATTATCACAATTCATTAATAAATTTTTACACAAGTCCATATCCATTGTTCACTACCTTTTTTTTTCCACTAAAAATTTCACATTATATTAAGATATATAATATGTTCAAATTGTTGAAATCATTATATCCAAAATACTCTCCATGAGTACCCATCCCTACCCATATCAAAGAAGCTACATAGCACATAAAAGAGACCTTCATTAACTTTCTTGCTAGACAATATAAGCATTAGACAACAACTGTTACTTCTTTGACTTACATACAAACCAAAAAAGCATAAAAAAACAACCTTCATAACATTCTTCACACAGATAGAGCCCACTAGAAAGACTGCTAGTACAACTTTAAAAAGAGCCTTGGTCCCTCATGACCATCTACCCACTGATTGTATGCTATGGATCGAGGGTGTCCAGTGAGGGCCTTCTTAGATAAAAAAATCAGCCTCTTGATTCTCTTCCATGTATACATGCAAAAATGTAATAGCTGAAAAAAACTTGAAGAGTTCCTTTATCTTGTCCTTCTAACAATCAATTGAGATTTCCTGTAGAGATCCTTTTTCATTGAGCCAATCAATTACTATTTTTGAATCCAAAATAACATGAAAGTCAGTGATAGATAGACTATGAGCCAAGGTTAGAGAATCCCAAACACCCAAAAGTTCTTCTCTTGTATTTGTTCCTCTGCCACATTTAAGGGTCCACTTGTAGACTAAATGATCATTGATTTTGATTACTCCACCCACACCACTTTGCTCCCCATTTTTTTGGGCGGCCCCATCAAACCATCCTATGATTCTATTAAATGGTAAAGTGTGGACTGTACGACTAAAAGAGTGCCTATTTTCCTATGGCCCGTGACTTCTCACTGCACCTAAGGAAAGAAAAGAAACCTTCTCAAGAGATGGTTTCCTTAACTCAAAAATAGCCAAGTTCCTTTCGACCCAAATGAACCAACATATGAAAGTTGGTAGTGATGAAAGACTATGATTCTAGAAATCCCATTTTGCAAAACAATCCTTCACTGAATTTCTTGTCCACCCTGTAGAAAGCTTGTGCTCCTCTTTGATCTTTTTCCATATAGTGCGAGTAAAAGGACAATAAACAAAAATATGAGTTCAAGATTCCCCATTCCTTTGCAAACATGACAAAATACTGGCCCAACCCATCCTCTCTTTTGAAGTTTATTCCAAGTAAGTAATTTGTCTTCAAGGAGAAACCAGGAAAATAATTTAATCTTTAGTGGGGAATCCCATCCCCACAAAGTTCTCCTCCATCCTCAGATTTTGTTTTTCCACGGCTTGGCTACAAGAGCATTGTAAACATTTTTTGTTGTTATCATTCCAGAACTATCACCACCAGTCCATATTAACTCATCATGTCTATCAGAATAGAGATACCAACTCCAATCAAGCTCACCCTATACCGATCCCAAGCAGATGCGTGGTCACCTTCCAAAGCCAGATCTATACTAACAAGCCAATTGGAGCAGATCGATCCTTTCATCGGAGCACAACTAGATTGAAAAAGAAAAAAACACATTTTTACTATTTAAAACAGTAATCAAATCAGCAGTAAGAATGGAATCCTTCCCCATGTCCAAAATTTCATCCTTTCCAACAATGATGGAATCCCACACACATGGTTTCCAAGTGAGACAATGCAAAATCAAAGGTAAAGAGTTCAGAAGGTTTTTCCAAGTTTGGGAGCCAAAGGAAGTGACTGTCGAAGATGAACATAGCCTAGTCAACACAAATATGTGGGGAAAGTATTTGTCTTTTAATACCCTCTGCCAGATGCCTGGATGGATCAATCTATGCCACAAATATTTTGCATCCAAATCCCTTGAAAAACAATCGATGTTTCTTAGTCCCCATATGCCATACACCTTGGGTTTTACAATAGTCTCCCAATTACACAAGTGAAGGGTTGAGGCTTGTTTGTTTCCAGACCAGAGATAGGAGAAAAATAATTTATGAATCATGTTTAGGACTGAGGTTGGGATGTGTGCCAAGGCCATCCAATAAACCGGTTTGATTTTGAGCACCACTTTAATCAAAACATATATTCATCCCAAGGAAAGAAAAACATTGCACCAATGATGAATACAATTCTCATATTTAAACAAGAGCCACTGCTAATCCTCCACCCTGTAACTGTCCATCTTTAAAAAAAATCCCAAATAATTAAACCCGACGGAAAGGCTCAGAAACCTAAAATGAAGTAGTGATTTCAACTAGTCTAGAAGAACCCGTTGGACACCAAAGTGTAAAAAGGTGGACTTATTAACATTAATCATCAGTCCAGTTGCACCACAAAAACAAATTAAGAGTGTGTGAATCTCATGCCACTCAGAAAAGGAAGCTTTGGACAGTATAAGCACATCATCCACAAAGAGTAGATGGAGAATATTAACCATCCCAGAAACCTTTATTCCAGTCAGCTTCCCTTTAGATTTAATTTGTTTTAGAGAGAGGCTCAAACCCTCCATCACTAAAATAAACAAAAGAGGAGATAGTGGAAAACCCTGTCGCAATCCTTTGCCACTATTGAAAAATTTTGTGGCCTCCCCATTGATCAGAATGGTATATGTTGTCGAGGCTACACATGCCATAATCCAGTTTGTCATTAGATGTCCAAATCCACAATGAATAAACATAAGCCTTAGATAATCCTAATTAGTACAATCATATTCCTTTTTTAAATCTAGTTTCAAAATGATAGCTTGAAGTTTTTTTTCCTTGATACTATGAAGGCACTCCTGTGCTGTCCCAATAGCATCTAGAATCTACGTACCCTTGAGGAAGCCCAATTGTTCTTCAGACAAACTACGAGAGAGTATTGGTCTAATTCTCCTCACTATCACCTTTGTAATAATATTATAACATAAATTGCACAGAGCTATGGGGTGAAAGTCCGGGAAGGAAGTAGGATGCTTGGTTTTTGGAATCAGAGCTATGAAGGTAGAATTAATCGATTGGTAAACTTCGCCATGAATTCTAGTTTCCTCCACCACAAGTAAATATGGACCAACCATGTCAAAGAAGTGAAGGTATAATTCTGCATCCCACCCATCAAGGATTAGACTTTTATCCTTGGAGAAACCTTTAAGAGCATCTGAAATTTCCTCAAGTGTGCATGGCTTTTCAAGAGAAGTGACTTCATCTTACAAAACAAGCTTTGGATACAAGCGAACAATATCCCTCTGATCATACAAATTAATATGTCTTGTGTCTTGTAAAAAATATTTGAAGTAGGAGACTGCT
The DNA here is from genome assembly GCA_000966675.3 of Picea glauca. Lineage (NCBI taxonomy): Eukaryota > Viridiplantae > Streptophyta > Pinopsida > Pinales > Pinaceae > Picea > Picea glauca. The sequence continues at coordinate 125,727 of JZKD02S0260395.1, forward strand.
TCATCTTTAATAGCATCCTGACGTGAATGAACATGACCATATTCATTAGTAATGTCCCAAAGGTGTTTTTGATTCCTCCTATAGCTCACAAATCTGTGAATTGTTTTTGTGTTATTGTCACCACTCTTAATCCAGACAGCCCAACTCTTTTTCCTCAAACTTTCTTCTTCTTCCAACATAAATTTGTTTCGCTCTGCCTCCAATGACATCAAACACTAATCAAAATCATCATTAATATATCCTTTAAATTTCCAAGCATAGAGTAGTTCTAGATCAGCTTCCAGTTTTTTAATATAATATTGTTCTCGAATAATTTTTTCTTTCAAACATAATTTTACTCTTTTTTTAAGAAGAGAAAGCCTCTCAAATAATATTCTTTGAACCCCTTTGACCTACTGAAATTGAGCATCATACCAAACTTCACAATCTAAAATGGAAAAAGAGTCATCCCGTAACCAAGCAGAATTGAACTTAAACGGATGAGCTATCGCCTATAGGCCAATATCCAATTGAAGAATAATTGGAGCATAATTAGATATGTATGGGAATTCCACCCACGATCTATATCTCATAGATGGACCTATTAAATCCTCCACCACAAAAAATCTATTAAGTCTTTTAGCAATACTTAAATCCCTTGATCTACCATTACGCCACGTTGGTGCCATCTCTGTCGAAGCCACATACACCAATGATGAATTACCAAAATAGTCCCTGAAAAAGACTGCCAAAGGATTGGTTAAGGATGCCAAACCCCAGATCTCATATGAGTTCAATGTGAAGTTCGTATCACTTTCCATAATCAGATCAACATGAGCTAACAGACCCCTATCTTCCAATTTTTTCCAAAAGTTCTTTTGGTCTGTGCAAGGACCATAAACATTCAGAAGTGTGAGCTTCCTTTTATCTACTAGACTAGAACCAACAAAGGTAGTAATCAAAGAAGAAGGATTGTCTAAGTCCCAAGCTCCTGCACCTCTATCTCCGAAGAGTATCCATTTGTGAAATTATCCTCTGAGGATGTCACGTCAATAGGCTCACTAAAGGGATGGTGACAATCCTTCCTAATATATCCTATTTGTCTGCATCATGAGCACCAGAAAGGAATCCATAGATAATCTAATCTTTGTGTGAAGACCATACCACGCCATTCAATTTCCAAGGACTCCAACAGTCCCCCATGTATATCAACCTCCACTAAGATTTTAGGCGTTCGTTTGTCCCTAGAATGTAACATGTCCTCTGCAATCTTAATGAAATGGCCAAGAACATTCCCTATGGCCTCCATTGCTTTATAATTCCACAACTACAGAAGAAGGCCCGGTAACATAACCCAAAGATGATGAAAACTAAAATATTATGTCCTCAGGTCGAACTTAAGTCTCCATCTCTGAAGCATAAGGCTACCACCTTCAAACACCCAAAAATTATCTAAAATCTACGTAGTGTCTTCAGGGGTTTTTAAGACAAAACCGAACCAACCCCTCAGAAAAGTCAATAACTCCGGTGAGTAACCCAGGATGGGTTCCCAAGTAGCTTGCATCCACTTCATGACAGATATTTTGTAGAGAAAATGATAAGCCAACCTACCCACTAGAGCACACATGGTGAGTGAACAAGAATCTTCCAACCCAATGTCCATACCCATAACCATTTTCCGCTTAGTTCTTTTAGGCTTCCACACCCGCACAATTTTCTTAGGAATGAATCTATTTCCCGTCAAGCCACCTCCCTATGTTATCCAGGTGGATATCGGTGGCCACCCACCTTTTCCAACTGGCTCAAAACAATTTTCTGACAATTTCGGTAATTTACTATTTTTAGCAGTTTTTAACTTCTAGGGCCATTTTGGGGCCCTAAACAATGTTTTTTTTTGGAAAACAGGTTTTCAATAGGCAAGTTCCTTCTATATTTCTCCTAAAATGCATCTCCTCGAAGATACCTTTCCAACGGGCTATCATACGCCTAAAACAAAGATCGTATGAAAAAGTTACGACCCCGGGAAGTTGATGTACTAACTTACCCAAACAGGGCCCACATGACTTTTAGCGCTTCATCTCCTAGGGTTAGGTTTTTGGATGTCTAGGGTTTTTGACATTCCTGATTATTGTAAAAATGCCTTCATAGCCTCATTTTAATCATCTTCTTGTGAATTGGACTATCCATCACATCTCTTCTCAGAGATAAGTTGCCACCATTCTAGCGAGTCTTTCACTCTATATTTTTACAGTCTCTGCACATTTATTTCATTAATAGAAATCATGTATTACTATATATCTTTGCCTCAGGTTATAGTTCTGATATATCTTTGTTATATTACTGTATCTCTGTGTTTATGGTTGCATCTCTGGTACATTTCTGTTATATTATTGGATATCCTTGATATCTTTGTGCATTTCTTTATTATATCTCCGCTCTCATTTCGTGTCGAAAATAATCTGGATCAACGGTATCAGAGCAGGTTGCTATTGATTATTTTTCAGTGCATGTCTCCGAAGAGGTCCGAGTATAGAAAGTTGGGTCTCAAGCTTGTCTCTCTTGAAGACAATCACTCTCGCACACCTAAGAAACCCTCCACAGTAGAAGAAAAGAAAAACGACGGAGCAGACGATCCTATCAATATGTTACTTTAGCAAGCTCTCACGCAACAAAGAGATGAAATGATGGAGAATTTTTACCACATCCTTCAACGCTTGCCAATAGCGACAGACACATATTCATCAAATGGCCACTTTGGAGGCACCTCACCTTTTAAGGTATAGGTCAATTTTGATATTCCTATATTTGAAGGTCAGATACATGCAGATGCCCTAGATAAATGGTTAAATCTGTTAGAAGGTTATTTCTCTGTTCACAATTTTTTCGACAGAGAAAATATCACCTTCGCACTCCTTAAATCTCTCCCCCATGTCAAACATTGGTGGGAAACTTACTGGGAGAAAAGTTCCACAGAGGACTCTGGAATATATGGGGTCGAGCCCACTTGCGATTTTTTTGTGGATGCGATAAAGGAACAATATCACCTTGTTTGCAACTATGAGGACCAATGCATGAGATGGACCACGCTGCGGCAAGAGAGGGGCCAAGCAGTTCTTGAGTTCACCAATACCTTCCATACCTTGCACACCAAGCTGGGTATCAAAGACTCTGAATGACATTTGGTTTTGAAATACTGTGGAGCTCTACACAGATACATCCAAAATGAAATGGATTTTCTGGACATCTCATCACTCGGTTTTGCTTATCGATGTGTTGTTAAAATCGAGCAGAAGTTTAAGCACCATAAAAAATGGGAGTTCGGATCTACAAATCTGTAAAAACCAAAGTATGAGAAAGACGACCCAAACAAGCAGCTTCCTGAAAACCGGTCTAAGCCACAGGAAAAGAAGGGTCACGGGAAAACAAAGAAGGACACCGAAAAATGATTCTATTTCCACAAAATCCCTTGGCACAACACCGATGAATGTCGCTCAAAATAGTCATTGGTGACCGAGATCAAACACAAGGAGCTGAACCCTGATTCTGAATCTGATTCTGAAAATACTGGTAAAAGACAAATCATCGACGCAGACCCCACTGCTATTGTTGCGAACACAACAATTCAACCAAAAGAACCAACAGATCCTGAAGATGGGGAGCGCCTTTTTCATTCACAGATGTGGGTAAAGGGGACCCCGTTGCATTTTATTGTTGATAGCAGAAGCTAGAAGAACCTCATCTCAGTAGAGGTCGTCCAATAGTTGGGATTGTCGACAACACCACACCCACAACCATACGACATTGGGTGGCTTCGCCAAGGATGATATATTCATGTCAGCCAACAATGTTGATTATCATATGGCATCCAACCCTTCAAGAATGAGGTATTATGTATGTTGCCCCACTGGATGTCTATGATGTTCTCTTGGGCCAACCATATATGTGGAGATGCCATGTTGTTTATGAATCTTGACCCCGTAGTGTCATTGTTTCTCTAGGGGGTCATCTCTATAGAATACCATAGGTAGTTCCGACTATTGTTCCACTTAAATAGTGCCGCATGGTAGTATCTCACACTGCAAAATTTAGCTTCTTCACAATCTGTTCAAAAGGGGAACAAAAGGACATCGCAACCACTACAGCCTCACCCCAAGCACCTTCTATCCAACAGAAGCAGGTAGACAAGGTTGCAACAAAGAACAAAGTTTCCTTCTACACATCGTCCTCTCGTGTAGCTCAACTTGTTGAACAACCTCAACATCAATAGTTTCATGACAGACTTCCACAAACTGAGCAAAGCGATGTCTCCAGCAAGGCAAGCAGCTCACCAAGATTCAGATTCAACAAAAGTCTTTTCCTCTTCCTCGGGAACTCAACGCAATGGAGACCATTTCTTCCTAAGGAGGGAGGATTGATCCAGGTGGATATCGGTGGCCACCCACCTTTTCCAACTGGCTCAAAAAAAAATTCTGGCAATTTTGGTAATTTACTATTTTTAGCAGTTTTTAACTTCTGGGGCCATTTTGAGGCCCTAAACGATGTTTTTTGTGAAAATAGGTTTGCAATAAGAAAGTTCCTAAAATGAATCTCCTCGTTGGTACCTTTCCAATGGGCTATAATACGCCTAAAACGAAGATCATATGCAAAATTTACTACCCCAGGAGGTTGATGTACTAACTTACCCAAACAGGGCCCACATGACTTTTGGTGCTTCATCTCCTAGGGTTAGGTTTTTGGATGTCTAGGGTTTTTGACATTCCCGCTTATTGTAAAAAGGCCTTCAGAGCCTCATTTTAATCATGTTCTTGTGAATGCGAGTAGCCATCACATCTCTTGCCACCATTCTAGCAAGTCTTTCACTCTGTATTTTTACAGTGTCTGTACATTTATTTCATTAATAGAAATTGTGTATTACTATATATCTTTGCCTCGGGTTATATTTACGATATATATTTGTTATATTACTGTATCTTTGTGTTTATGATTTCATCTCTGGTACATTTATGTTATATTATTGGATATCCATGATATCTCTGTGCATTTATTTATTATATCTCCGCTCTCATTTCGTGCCAAAAATAATCCGAATCACTATGACTCTAAAGGCTACGTAAAATCGACAGTAAATGAGCCAAACTCATTAGCTATATTACCTTTGGTGCTAGCCTCCCTAACAAACCCAACTGCACTAGCAACTTCAATATTCAAACCAAAAACGCGAGGAACATTCGGGCGCGACAAAGGTGACCAAAGAACAGAATTAAGAGAAGAGAAAGATGATGGAAGAGACTCCACCAAACTAGTAGTAGGTTCATTTGAAGTCGCAATAAGTGTGCCATTACTACCTCGGTTTTTACAAAGATCTTCCACCATAGAGAAGAAGATTGGGTGATCCCAAGATTCCTTGTCTACCACTCCCATGAGGTTGTTGGCCTCACAAACCATAAAGAAGTGTCACCTATCCTTAATAAACTGCAGCTTCTCGAGAAGACATTAACACCAAGTTGTGATATGGCGCTTTGGGAGTGAAAAAAACTTCAGAGAAAGGTTAGAAATAAATATTCGAAAAGACTGTGGACCCAATCATATGGGCCAAAGTCCACTTGCTAACTAAAACTATCATATCAAAGGTATAAAACCTTAAATGCCTATCAATCCGATAAAAGCGAAGGGCGGGGACCTAGTTCGCTAACTATGGTGGTTGAAGGAAGGGTGAAGAGCATGGACTGAGTGTTAGGCAAGGTAATAAAAAACGAAGCTCCTCCCTAACTAAACTAACAAGCCATTATAGGAAAGACCACGATCATCATGGTGAGCTCCGTAGTCTAGACAAGAAGGAAAATCCATGAAACCTACAGCCCCAAAGACTCCCGCTAAATCTCGTATTTGAAAAACACCTCCCATGCTCTCTGTCCACTACCTATTTGTATTACATATTATAGTTCACATGATATGAAAAGACCCACCAAGTGGTATAATATATTATAATTCACATAATTCATATGATATGAAAAGATCCACCAAGTAGTATGATATATTATAATTCACATGATATGAAAATACTACCAACTTACCAAACATTACACAATTTACCAAACAATAAAGTGGTTTCTCATTACGTCCACTTCCCACCAAATTCAATAGGCATTGATTAATTTTAAATGCTTAAAAAACTTATATGATTAAAACACTCTATTAAAACATATAACCATTAAAATAATGAAATGAACCAACACACATCAAGACAAGAATACGTCATAAACATAATTTTTTTATTTAAATTCATACTCCACATTATATATATATAAAGAAAGAAAGAAAGAGATGGTATATATAAAGGATTTCTTGCTTAAATGCTTTAAACAGTTATCCCATATCAACCTGGTTGCCTAGCTGCTACTATTGAAAGGACCAAGACCAAATCCAGTTCGGAAACTAGTAGCAAGAGATAGAAGCAATTTTTTTTCATCCTTGCCACTTTTTGGTTCATAAAATACGTTAGTCTTTACTTTAAGGTATGAAAAGACACTTAAAAACAAGGACTAGTTATTAATGTATATATAGAATGGTGTTATAGATATGGATATGAATCGCCTTGAACCTTAGATTTTACCATACTAGCCTTTACATTACCGTTGGTGGATTCACTATGGGAGCTGTAGATATTTGTAGAGGACTTCTTTCTTTTGGTGTTTCGGTTAGTTTATATGGCATTTTTGTTTTTCTCCTTTCTGGTCATTGGAATTGCTTTATGTGATGGGATAGGAACTCACTAGCTGTTGGAAGAGACTGGGCATTTGTCTTGGATTTGACAATGGACTACTTCGAACCCATCTTTTTGCCTATCCTTATCGACCTGTTGCTTCTCTTTATTATTATTCTAGAGCTGGAGTAACTGCCGGAACTGATCCCCGAGGAATTTATAGTGGGATTGCTAGGTGGAGAGGATAGAACTTTAGAAGGGGCCTCGATGAAGGAGGAGGTCTTCAACGCATTTATGAGTGCATATGATGAGGAGATTTGGGCTAGGGTGGGATTATCTAATCAGTCTTATTAGCAGTTACTACAACAACCTCAGGTGAAGAGAACCTCATTTACCATTGTTTCAACATCCACACTATTGCCACTTACCTTACCAAACCTTCATTCTCGACCAGCTCTGAACAGTCCGTCATCTGGTTTTTCGATTGGCGTTTCTTCTCTTGGTTTGAGCTCTTTAGGAGGCCTCACCAAGGATTCGGCCTTACCTAGGAGACCAGTTGCTAAGGAAGGGTTGTGAAGAATGTTTGCAAAGAAACCGTGCCCCCCAAACAAAACACAAAGGAAGATGACTCTTGGAGATGATTTGGGGTTAGAGGAGGCGGTCCATCTAACACTAAATGCAGTGGTTGGGCGTTTTTCTTATAGGAAAAGGTGCACCACACCACTTTACACTTGGGTTAAGATTCATTGGCTCCCAATTGTGGGGAATATACCTGAGGTTTTTTACCTGCCGAGAGGGTGGTTTGTTTTTGTATTCCATTTTCTTGAAGATGCAGAGAATATTCTTTCAGAACTCTGGCCATACAATAGAGGCAACATTATGATAAAAATATGGAGACTAGCTTTCGACTTGACCCATGATTATTTTCATTTTAGGCATTTATTGGTTCTCCTAATGGGACTCCCATTAAACTTCGGAAGTCACAAGGATCTCAAGGCGATTGGGAATTCGATAGGCTGCTTCATTGGCATGGATGAACAACCTCTTGGTGCACCCAATAGAAAAGTGGGTAAGATCCTAGTTGAGGTAGACATCCATTTAGGGTTGTTGGAGACCCTAGAAATTCATTGAAGGGACCAGTACATATTTGTTAGGGTCCTAACCTACACACAGGTAGAACAATATATTCGGATGTAATAAAGGTCAATATTAATAAGGCCTTTCAATAAAATAGAATAAGGAAGATGTAAGAATACCTAATAGAAGCTTCCGCTTCTAGAAGAATCTTCCTCTAGATGCTTCTTTTTAGTATAAATAGGAGTCGAGGGTATGAGAACCCTAGATTGGATATTATTGTAATAGAGCTCTGCTCAACTGGAGTTTGCCCCCTCGAAGAGGCCCATGGACATTGCTTTCAGATTCAAAGTGTTATTTTTGTTGTTATTCTTATATCATTTCAGTGTTATTGTGGTGAATGTTCTGGTTATATTGTTGTTATTTTTCCATTACTAGCATTTTATTTTTGTTCTGCATACATTTTATATCTGGTATATTACAAGTGGTATCAGAGCACTTTCCTCGGCAGAAAGTGTGGGTTACACTTTTTTTCAGGGTAGAGACATATTCTAGCGTCTTTAAGCCACAAAGATCTGTCGTTACGCGCATAAACCCGCGGTTGAGGGATTCATACATGCAGGAAATACAAGTGGTACTTAAGCACACATCTGTTGGCCACCATTGTAACCCCTGTTGGTACCCCTTCGAGTGGTAGCGCATCAAACAACACCTGTGTATGGATCGGCCTAGATTACCCGAAGCCCTCTTTAGATAAATCGATCAGTCGCCCGACTTCTATAGTGTCACCGAGAACAACACTCAGGAAGATACTCTCTAGTACTTGGGTAGTCGGGTAGTATGGCTAAGGGTACGGTCTATCCTCCTTAGTTAGTCCCTAAGATATTGGGCCAAGTACTACTGTTGGACCTCGCACGTATATCAGAGAGCTATAGCACAGGGAAAACCCTAGTTTGTAGAACCCTTGAATACCTAACCCTTGGGGACAGAAACATAAACAAATTAAAACAGACAAGATCTATTACTGTGCAACTGTGTTCGGGTTGCCAAGTAAATACACATTTCTTTCTGGTTAAGCATTTGGACATTTCCTCTCTGCAGTATTCTTCAGACCAGACGTTAAAAAAAAAAAAAAAAATTGGAAACTTTTTCATCATTATTTCAGACCTATTCCATTGGATTCATCTCTTCGCCCTTATCACATTCATCCATATCATTTTTTTGGCAAAAACAATTATTTACCCAGCCCGCCCCTTTTCAGTTCCCCCATCCTCATGGCCCATACTCGTAGCCAAGACTTGGAAGCTCGCTTCAACACC
>JZKD02S0260395.1:134851-153157 GCA_000966675.3 Picea glauca
CTCACCCCCACATACTGAAGGTGACCATTCCTCTCATTCCCATACCTTGCAGAACCATCACTTTCAACGTGACCTATGCCTTCCACGGGTGGATGTGACCAAATTTGATGGCTCGTACCCCACTGGTTGGGTAACCCAAATGGAACATTACTTCTCTTTATACAACATTATAGATGACTTGGACAAACTCCGGTATGGTGTTCTCCATCTAGATCAAGAACGTTAGCAATGGTGGCAATGGAGAAAAAATTCTCATCAAGGGTATATTGTTTGGACACAATTTGTGGCAGAGCTTTATGAACGCTTTGACATTGACACCAACCATTTGGGCCGTTTGAAAAAGCCGAAACAATTAGGAATAATGGAAGACTTTATAGCTACCTTTGAGCACCTGTCTTTTAGAACAGAGGGCATGTCTAATGCCTTTTTCCGAGAGTGTTTTATCAGCGGCCTCAAGGATGAAATTTGGGCCCATGTCCTCATGGCTCGGCTTGAGAGTTGGGTGGAGGCTACCAAAAGAGATAAAGAAGAACAACAGGTTGTATCTTCTCAAAACCACAAACCCTCCTTCATCCCTTGCCCTAAACCAGTAAATCCCACTACTCCCTCTGCTCCACTCAAGATCCAAAAATTGACCCAGGCTGAAATCGTTGAACGCCAACTCAAAGGCCTTTGTTATAATTGTGATGACAAATATTTCCCAGGCCACAAGTGTAAAGAACAAAAGATTTTTATGGCCATCTCCGAGGAGATTTTAGAAGAAGATGAAGAAACCCCCTCTATGTCTGAATCACCTGAATCCACTGACATAACCCCTCCCTCAAACCCTCCCAAAGTAGAACTAGTCATTTCCCTCAATGCTCTCACTGGCTTCTCCGCTCCCCAAACCCTCAAGCTAATCGGTTACATCAAGCATCAGAAGGCCATCATTTTGGTTGATAGTGGAAGCACCCATAATTTTGTTCATTGTCACATTGCCCAAGAAACTCATTGCTACATCCATGCTATCAATAATTTCCAAATCATGATTGCCAATGGTGGTTCCATGAAATGTGGAGGACGTTGTGAAAATGTGCATCTCCAAATTGGTGACTACCACCTGAAATCCCATATGTTTGCTATCGACATGGGAGGTTGTGACATTTTGCTGGGTGCAGACTGGCTAAGGACTTTGGGTCCCATTCTCATGGATTTTAAAGACTTAACCATGCAATTCGACTAGGAGGGCCACCAATATAAGCTCCAAGGCATCACCATTCATTCACCTGAGATCATTAGTTCCCATCGCATGGAAAAGCTGCTAAAAAAGGGTCATTCTGGTGTTATCGCCCAACTCCATGCCATACAAGTAACAGAGACACCCTCGGTACCACAAGACCTCCAAGCCATCCTTTCTAAACATCACTTGGTATTTTCCACTCCCCAAGGCCTCCCTCCTTCCTATGGTGTTCATGATCATTCCATTCCCCTTGTACCAGGAAGCCTTCCTCCCAATATCCGTCCATATTGTCACCCCTTTTCCCAAAAAAATGAAATTGAGAAAATGGTCCAGGAACTCCTTAATGCATGCATTATCCTCCTTAGTATGAGCCCCTATTCGTCTCATGTGGTCATGTTCCTAAAGAAAGAAGGTTCTTGGTGAATGTGTCCTGACTTCCAACCCCTCAACAAACTTACCATCAAAGACAAATTCCCCATTCCTGTCATTGATGACCTCCTAGATTAATTGAGTGGTTCCCAATTCTTCACTAAACTAGATCTTTGTTCGGGCTACCACTAGATACATATGAAAGAGGCAGATATTCCCAAGACTGCATTTAGAACTCATGAGGGCCACTATGAGTTTTTGTTCATGCCCTTTAGCTTGTGTAATTCCCCCTCCACCTTCCAAAGCCTCATGAATCATGTCTTCCGTCCTTTTCTACGCCATTTTGTCTTAGTTTTCTTTGATGATATCCTCATATATAGAAAAACCTGGACATACCATCTTTCTCATGTGGATCGAGTTCTCCATCTACTCTCTTAGCACCAACTTTTCCTGAAATAGTCTAAATGTGCTTTTGGTGCCTCAGAAGTAGAATACTTGGGTCATATGGTTAGAAAAGATGGCATCAGGGTGGATCCTAAAAATATTGAAGCTATGCAAGACTGGCCTCACCCAAAGACTCTTAAGAGCTTGCATGGATTTCTAGGCTCAACATGTTATTATCGCAAGTTTGTTAAGAATTATGGGAAGATTGCAACACCTCTCACTACTCTCCTAAAAAAGAACTCTTTCACTTAGACTCTAGCCGCTGCTCAAGCTTTTCAAACCTTGAAGATGGCCATGTGCACCACTCTAGTCCTCGCCCTTCCCGATTTCACAAAGACCTTTGTGTTGGAATGTGATGCCTCAGGGAAAGGAATTGGTGTTGTCCTTATGCAAGAGGGTCGACCTTTGGCCTTTACCAGCAAGAAACTATCTGAAAGAAATCTAGGCAAATCCATCTATGAAAAGGAAATGTTGGCTATTCTGCATGTCGTGGATCTGTGGCATCCTTATCTATTGGGGCAACGGTTCCAAATTAAGACATACCATCAAAGCCTCAAGTATTTTCTGGAACAACGCATTTCCTCCCCAGAAAAACAAAAATGGGTGGCCAAACTCTTTGGATATGATTATGAGATCATTTATAAGAAAGGAAAAGACAATGTGGTTGTAGATGCACTTTCCCGAAAATATGAAGATGAAGGATCCCTTTTTTCTCTTTCATTCATTGTACCATATTGGCTCCAAGCTGTTCGCCAGGAATGGCTACAAGATCCCAAAAGTTCGCAGTTGATCTAGCAATTGCAATCCAATGCTCCAGCTTCCCCAGGGTACTCTTGGCTCCATGAAGAAATTTGATACAAAGGTCGTTTGTATTTAAGTAAACAATCAAAGCTTAAATCCACGATACTTTATGAGCTTCATGCTACACCCACAGAAGGGCACTTCGGGTTCACCAAAACCTATGACAGGGTCAAATGTTCCTTTTTCTAGGATGGTATGAAATAGGACATTCATAATTTTGTAGATGAATGTGACATGTGTCAACACAACAAGGGAGAAACAGTCAAATCGCTAGGCACACTACAACTGCTCCCGATTTCACCTGCTATTTGGAAGGATATCTCTATGGATTTTATTACTGGCTTACACAAATCGGGAAATAAATCTGTCATCATGGTGGTTTTTTATTTCCTTTCCAAGTATGCTCATTTATGTGCCCTTCAACACACGTTTACAGCATCCACGGTGGCTCAAATCTTCATGGATCAGGTCTTCAAGCTTCATGGTATGCTGCACTCTATTGTTTCTGATCGCGACCCAACTTTCACAAGCAATTTTTGGTAAGAACTGTTCAAGATACAAGGCACATAATTGCATCTCAGCACATCTTATCATCCCCAGACTGATGGCCAAACGGAAGTTGTCAACAAGTGTTTGGAAACATATTTGAGGTGTTTTTCCTCAAAAAAGAAAAATCAGTGGGCTCAATGGTTACCCCTAGTTGAATGGTGGTACACCACTTCATACCATACAACTACATGCATGACTCCTTTTGAAGCGGTATATGGACAGAATCCACCTTCAATTCTCTCATACTTACCGGGTGCCTCGAAGGTCTAGGCAGTTGACCTAACACTTACAGCTCGAGAGGCTACTCTCTGTACCCTCAAAGAGAATTTGGTCATGGCACATAATTGCATGAAGCAACAAGTAGATCAAGGTTGCTCTGAACGCCAATTTGCAAAAGGGGATCAGGTGTTTCTTCGACTGCAACCTTACAAGCAAACTTCCCTCAAGGACGAGCATTGTCAGAAGCTAGCACCCAAATTTTATGGTCCTTATACTGTGCTCAAGAATGTGGTACAAGTATCCTATCAGTTAGCTTTGCCCATCCATTCGAAGCTACATCCTATTTTTCATGTATCATGCTTAAAGAAGGTGATTGGAGCTAAGTGCCAAATTCAAACCAACCTTCCAGAGTTAGCTGAAGAAGGATCTATTTGGCTACAACCAGAAGCAGTTTTGGACTAGCGTGAGCATCGCCTACGTCAGAGAACCATAACAAAAGTGTTATTCCAGTGGAAATATACAACTCTAGAAGACGCCACTTGGGAACCAGCTACCATTCTGCAACAATTTCCTCATCTCAATCCTTGAGGACAAGGTTGTTTTTAAGGGGGCGAACATGTTGGGGTCCTAACCAGCACATAGGTAGAACAATATATTCGGATGTAATAAAGGTCAATATTAATAAGGCCTTTCAACAAAATAGAATAAGGCGGATGTAAGAAGACCTAATAGAAGCTTCCTCTTCTAGAAGGATCTTCCTCTAGATGCTTCTTTTTAGTATAAATAGGAGTTAAGGGTATGAGAACCCTAGCTTGGATATTATTGTAATAGAGCTCTACTCAACTGGAGGTTTCCCCCTCGAAGAGGCCCGTGAACATTGCTTTCAGATTCAAAGTGCTATTTTTGTTGTTATTCTTATATCATTTCAATGTTATTGTGGTGAATGTTCTAGTTATATTGTTGTTATTCTTCCATTACTAGCATTTTATTTCCGTTCTGCATACATTTTATATCTGGTATATTGCAATCTCTTAGAGATTGGATTACATGGGGCTTCTGTTTCTCTATACTTTATGTTGGAGGATGGGTCATCTAAGGGACACTTGCAGGGGTCTGGCATCAGAGGAGGAACCTGAGAACAATTACCCTCATAAGTTACAATGTTGTGACTCCTCGGAGATGATTGCAGCAAACTATGACACCTAGCGGCTCAGGAGGAGGGTTGGCCTAGCATCCTCAAACTTGGATTCACTATCACACAAACTCATACATTTTTCTCCTGCTTTATATTAGTCTCTGACCTCTATGGAAAAGGTTGTATTGGACGCTTCTATTTCAGAGATTGAAAAGTAGATACACTCTCCTACTGCTGTATCGACCCCACAGACTGACAAAGTAGACTTTGCATCTTTGTCATTTAGCCAAAACGGTGTTGTATCGGTTTCTCGGTCTTCCTTTGTGCGGGAAGTCACTGGGAACTTCTCTATGGATCCTAGACCAGCTATTGAGCCGACTTCTCTGGAATCTAAACCTCTTATTTTCTCATCAGTTATTTTATCGTCCGAGGAAGGGGTGAAGGACACACCATTTCTTTCTGGTTTTCGGGAGGAAGACCCAGATGACCCTACCTTGGTGGAAGCCTTAGATAACCTAGTACCTTCACTTCGAGAGGTAGGAGACCATGTTCCGCTGGTAACATTTCTTGGAAACTCCATCATTCCAACTCATTGTAACACAGATCTACTTGGAAATCTTGGGGTTGGTTCTGGGGGGTCAGGAACTAGCTACTCATGGTCCATAGGACTTGATTTTGAGACCTCGCCTATCAAGACAAGGAGTGTGAGGAAGAAAGTAATTCTATCACAAGTATCTGATGCAACTTTGACTTCAAATGGTGAAGGATCAGATCCTGTCACTGAGAGGGGGGGGGGTGAATCAGTGACCCAATTATTATATCATTTTTTATTTTATTAATGCAAACATAATTTTAACACAATATTTTATCGTAGAACCCAAATGGGAAAAGCACAAACTCTTTTCTATTAACTGCAATTTTTTTTTTACATGTTACATAGAAGGAAGATATTCTTCCTTTTCGATCAACACCAACTGATCAAGATCCACCCACCCCTTCGTTCCCTATCATCAACTAGTAGGAGGAGACGACCCCCAGTTTAGTCAACTACAACTGACAAGGAAGCACCAAATCCCTCTGAAGGCACCAACCTGCCCTTTCACCACCCAAGCACACTTAATACATAAGTATTTTCACCTTTCCTTCCTAGAATCTGCTTCAATGTTTGATCTTCTGATCTGGATTGCAGAGACACTTTCTTCTCACCACTCTTTCTTGTTTATATATTCTTTAAAATGACGTGAGTGTGAAACACAGTGTCGCTTCGTTTGGACCATCACTCCTCTTCATTTAACTTAACCATTATCACTGTTTATTATTTTACCATGAAGGATTTCCATAAATTGATCACAGATATGGATCAATTTCATCTTTTAACTCGATCCTAAATCTCTACAAATATTTCAGGAAACGGATTTCTGTTGAGGTGCTTCCTTCAAACCATTACATGTGACTGATAAACAAAACCACGGGCTTATCAACTTTAGCAACGTATTATGTTTTTCTTTTTAAATCTCTTATACCATATGACCAATGGTGGTAACCAGATCCTAGGCCAAACCAGCACTTGAGTGCTTTATTAGAATCAACAGTCACGATTTAATCTCCTGATGATGGACGGATGTCAAGACTTCAGGACTTGCAACATGTCAAATCTCCTGGAGCGGATTTCTTCGAATAGATCAGACGGTCCATGTTTACTTCGCGAAACTAGATCAATGGTCAGATTCAATCCTTACATATATTTTTTTACTGCTTTAATCTAACGGCTAGGACTTAATCAAGCATTTAGATGGATGGCCACCATTTACTCCAGGACTTCAACTATTCTACTTACACTATCATTCCACTGTAATATGATCAACGATTGAGAATACACTTGAAGTGATCTTCATATTGGATGACTCATGTCCACTTCCAGACTTCGGGACTTAGGGCATCTACTGTTGGTGAAAATCCCAAAGTAAAACTCTTGGAGTGACGTAACTTGCTTACATCACTTGATGACATGGCATGATCCAAGTGTCTGCCACGTGTCACTCTGATTCTTGATTTGCACATACCTAAAATGTCGATTTCAACTTGACACTTGTCATTATCTGACTATGCCATGTGTCCTTTCTTACGTGGTTTGTCAATGTGATCTATCACTTGTCCTTGCTGACATGGTATGTTGATGTAGATCTCCCACACATCCTTGCTAACGTGGTCTTCTGATGTGGTTTTCCACATGTCCTCTTGAATCAGATGGTTGAGGCTTACTTTGAGTCTTTACCCGGAGTCCATAGATTTACACCATGTCTCTTCTAGATCACACGACCTAGATCCACTTCGGATGATCTGATGCTTGAGATTTATTTTGGTTCTCCAGCTCTTCAGGCTTCGGGAATTTCAAATATCGAACCGAAACTCTCGAAGTGATTTCTGCAGAGGTCACAATCCATCTCCACGTATCCCTCTGGATCTGATGATTGAGATTTAATCTGGCTCTCCGACTCTCCTGGCTTAAAAAATTTCAAATCTCAAACTGAAACTCTCGAAGTGATTTCTCTAGAGCTCACGATCTGTCGCCACATATTCCTCTAGATCTGATGGTTGAGACTTACTTCGACTCTTTGGCTCTCCGGGCTTCGGGAATTTCAAATCTCAAACTTTCTGGAGCGTAACCTCCTCACATATTTAGACCCGGAGTGAATGATGTTCATTTGATCGAGATATTAGATCGACAGATCAATCAATCTTTGTGATTCTCTTCTATCTTATCCTGTCCTTCCACTTAGAATGATCCAACAACCAACGGGTATTCGGGTATTCTAATTCTGAAATATTTTCCCTGCTTATCCTATCCTTCCACTCAAATTGATCTAATCTAACAGTTGATGTGGACTCTTCGAAATAGATTAACGGTCGCCGATGATTGCAGAACCATAATTTGTGAGTGATTTAACTTGACACCCTAACTCTGCAATTTGAAGTTGTGCGTTGTTGGTGAGTCAACCACAATCGTCGATCTTTGAAGCTGTAAGATCTGACGGTCCTGACTAATTGTGGGATTGGAAATAGCATGATATTTAATTCTCCTTTCGATCTCTCCAATCTATTCCTGCTGTTGATTTGGTGATTGTGCATCCGATGGTCATGACTTAATCTGACTTAATCTAATCATTTGATGGATCAACCACAGTTATTGATATTTGAGTTTATGAGATCTAACGATCGGGACTAATTGTGGGATTGTAATTAGCGAATCGTTTAATTCTTCTTTCATTCTCCGCAATTCATCCATGTCGTTGATCTATCTTGCATATCTGACGGTCACAACTTGATATTGGTCGTTGAACAATCCTCCAACGGTCCTTCTAAGATTCAACGTGCCATCCCTTCTGAGATTTGATATTCATTCGCTAACCCTCCTGAGATTTTATCTCGACTTATCATCACATCAATGATATTGAATTTTGACATCAATGACACTATGTCCAACAATCTCCCCCTTTTTCATTGATGGTAACTCACAAACTTCATACACAATCTCCCCCTGTGATGATGCTTCTCTCCTCTGAAGTTATTCTCCCCCTTTGACATCAATGGAAAATGGTTGCTTCCCTTATGGTAAAACTCTGTTTGTCTATTATACTCCTGACTTAAATTTAAATTCAGATAACTCCTACAATCATACTTTTCCTGTCATAATGACTCCTTATTTTGATTGTTGTCTCCCCCTAAATTGGTGCCATTTGATGCATTTTTTATTTTTCTTTATATATTTTTCTTTTATTTTATTTTTGAGATATTTTAGGTTGGAAGAAGGATTACTCCCATTTTTTTCCTGAGATATTCAAATACATCTCTACTTAAGGGGTTTGTGAAAATATCTTCCACTTGTTCTTGTGTTGGAACATATTCCAATTTAATGTTCTTATTTTCAACCCGATCTGTTATATAGTGGTATTTTATTGGAATGTGTTTTGATTTGGAGTGCTAGACAGGGTTCTTGGAAAGACTTATAGTGCTTGTATTATCACAGTGAATAATAATAGGTTCTTCAAATACTATTTTGATGTCTTGTAAGGTTTGTTTCATCCATTCCACTTGTATGCAACATTCTACTGTTGCAATTATAATTAGCTTTAGTGCTAGACAGAGAAATTGACTGTTTCTTGCTTATCCAAGCTACCAATGATTCTCCCAAAAAGAATGCTCCTCCACTTGTACTTTTTCTGTCATCTACACTACCTACCCAATCTGCATCTGAATATGATTTTAAAGTGAATGAATCCTTTCTAGGGTACCACAGAACAAGATCTATGGTTCCTTTCAAATACCTGAAGATTCTTTTTACAGCTTGAACATGGCTCTCCTTTGGTGTTGCTTGGAATATAGCCACCATCCCAACTACTTGCTTGACATCAGGTCTAGAAGTTGTTACATAGAGTAAAATCCCAATCATTGATCTGTAGTGTTTTGGATATACAACTTTGGACTCATGTTCCTTGCTTAGTTTGGATCCAACTGTCATAGGTGTACTAACAGGTTTATAATCCTCTAACTGGAATTTATTAAGAATATCTTTAACATAATTAGATTGATGTATAAAGACTCCTCTTCTGGACTGTATTATTTGTAGTCCTAGAAAGAAATTCATTTCACCAAGCAAAGACATTTCAAATTCTGGATGCATCCTCCTAGCAAAGTCCTTACTCATTTTTTCATTATCACTGCCAAATATGATATCGTCAACATATACTTCCACAATAATCTTGTTATTACCAACAATTTTACAATAAAGATTGTTGTCTGTTGATCCTATTTTGAGGCCTTGTTTTTGTAAATAAGAATCTAGCCTTGCATACCATGCTCTGGGTGCTTGTTTTGGCCCATAGAGTGCTTTCTTTACTTTATAGACAAAGTCTCCTTTGTTAGTTAATTTGAATCCTTCTGGTTGCTCAATATAGACTTCCTCTTATAGGTTTCCATTGAGAAATGCTGACTTGGCATCCATTTGGTACACTTTAAATTTTTTGTAGCTGGAGAAAGCTAAGAACATCCTAATTGCCTCTAATTTTGCCACAGGTGAAAATGTTTCTTCATAGTCTACTCCTTCAACATGAGCATACCCTTTACATACCAATCTGGATTTGTTCCTAATTACTTGCCCATTCTCATTCATTTTATTTTTATACACACATTTAGTTCCAACGACATTTTTATTTTTTGGTCTTGGAAATAGTTCCCAAGTTTGATTTTTTTCAATTTGGTCCAATTCCTCATTCATAGCATTGACCCAGTTATCATATTTACATGCCTCTTTGATTGAGCTGGGCTCAATATGTGACAACAATGCTATTTTTGTTTGATACTGTAGTTGTCTTCTTGTGTGCACTCCATCATTCATATCTCCAATAATCGGTTCTTCAGGATGATTCTTTTGAGTCATTCTTGAGGGTGTCTTTGTGTGTCTTCTTGGGAATTCATCTCTTATATATTCTTGAATATCTTCTTTGTCTTCACTCGTATGCATATCATCATCTTCCCTTTCTTTATTCTCTTCTACTTCTTCTACTTGTGTGCCAATAGTCTCATCATCATCTTCATCTTCACTTTCAAGTATAATCTCTTGATTTTTTATTCTTAACATTTTTAGGTCATCCACCTTGACATCTGCACTCTCAACAATCTTATGTGATATAATATTGTAGAATCTGTATGCTTTCTTGTTAGAAGCATATCCAATAAAAATACCTTCATCAGGTTTGACATCAAATTTTCCAAGATTCTCATCAAGTCTTGATGTAGAATTTACTTCCAAATACCTTGAAGTATTTTACCGATGGAGCTCTTCCAAACCATATTTCATAAGGAGTCTAATCACTATTAACCCTGAGCTAACCTCTGTTCAATATGTACATTGTTGTGTTTACAACTTCCCTCCAATATCCATCAAACAATTTTGCTTCATTGAGCATAGTCCTTGCAGCCTCTTGAACTGTTATATTCTTTCTCTCAGCAATCCCATTTTACTGAGGTGTTCTAGCAGCAAAGAATTGTCTTTTTAATCAATGGGTGTCACAGAAGAGATAAAACTCTTTTGAGGTGAACTCACCACCATTGTATGATCTAAGACATTTGATTTTTGTCTCCTTTTCATTTTCAACAAGGGTTTTAAAGGCTTTGTATTTTTTAAGTGCTTCTGATTTTTCTTTGAGAAAACATATCCAACCCATTCTAGTAAAATCATCAATGAACAACATAAATTAAGACTCTCCTTGCAAACTCTTGGTCCTTGTAGGTCCACATATTTCAATGTGAAGAAGCTCTAAATGTTTTGAGTTT
Source organism: Picea glauca (assembly GCA_000966675.3). Lineage (NCBI taxonomy): Eukaryota > Viridiplantae > Streptophyta > Pinopsida > Pinales > Pinaceae > Picea > Picea glauca. Next base: position 145,921 of record JZKD02S0260395.1, read on the forward strand.
GTGTATTCTTTTTCTTTGAACCTTATTCTAGTTTGCTTCCCTAGTTGACAGTGTCTACACATAGTATTTGAGGGATTTATGATCTTTGGTAAGTTTCTTACTACACCAAGATTGCTGACATTTACTAGATTGTCAAAGTTAATGTGCCCCAACCTTCTATTCCATATCCAAATTTCATCTACTAGATTCATATGACATTCCTCATTCAATTTTGTATCTAGTATATGCACATTTTCGGGAGTTCTAGGAGCAGTACCAACCATTTTTCCTGTGTCTAATCTCACATTTCTGGGAATCAAAGATGAAAAAGTGCCCCTGATCACAGGTTTGGCTGACACTTAATAGGATAGGTTTCGGTTTTTCAACAAGTAGCACATTCTTGGCTTTGTCTTTTCCCAAACTCACAATGCCTTTCCCAAATGTTACCTGAAGCATTGTCATTGAATGCAACTTTTCCTTTTTGTTTCTTCAAGTTCAAAAACTTGTCTTTGTTTCATGTCATATGTTTTGAGCACCCACTATCAACATACCAGTGATCTTCTTTATCTTGGGATTTTAAGGCAATAAGAAATTCCTTCTTTGGTGTTTTTTCTTTCCAAAGTTTCTTTTGCTCTCTAATGAATCTTGGTTGTTATGAGGCTTCCATTAATTTGCAATTACTGGCCTTATGTCCATAGTTATGGCATCTGAATAATTCTAGGTCCACTTCTTGTAGAGGTGCAAAGGAGTTATAGTTTCTTCTTTTGACTTGATTTACTGCTTGGTTATCTTTACGGTTATAGTTCTTAACCCTCAATTGTTTCCTTCTATATTCTCTACAATTCATAGCTTTGTGTTTGAAATTAGAGCATGCAAAGAAATAACCAAAGATGCGAGGATAATTGTTTTGATAAATCTTCTTTGGTATTTTCTTATCTTCCTTATTGTTGGGTGGAAGTGTTCCTTTGAAGTTCTGATCATTTCTTGTCTTCTCTTCATTTTTCTTTTTGAATATACTAAGGAGAGTATCTGCATAAGATTTTGAATTAACTTGGATTTATTCTTGAGAATAGCCTATTCCATTTTTATTACCTGAATCCCTTTGTGTAGTAACAATCTTATCTAATATTTTAGAACTATTTTTATATTTTGTTTGAATGAGCCTTGCATCCAGTTCTTTTCTCAGGTGAACTATTTCTGCATATATTCTTTCACAGGTTGTTTGTTTTTCTTTAAGAGACTTTTCCAGACTTTCTTCTATCTTATTTTCTTCTAGTATTTGGTTTTTCAGGTTGCTCATGAGTTTCTCCATCTCTTTTTCTTTTTGTTCATGTTTTTATTTTTGTTCAACTACAAAACTTTTCAGTTGTCTATATCTGGTTTTGTATTTTCTTAACTCATCCAAGGCACTGAGAAGTTCTTCTTCCATATTAAATTTTGCTTCATCTTCTGACTCTTTATCATGTTTAACTTATTCTATATTCTTATACTCTTCAATACTTAGAAAAAGGACTTCATCATCATCAGATTCATCACTATCACTGGACTTTGATGAACTGTTGTTTTCTTCTTTTGAGTAATTTTTTTTTTCTTTTGTAATTTTTTTTCTTGTAGTTGGGTTTTTCCTTCTTCTTGTATTGTTTAGTTTTGTTTTCTTCATCCTAAAAATCCTCCTTGGGATAGGGACACTTGGTTTCAAAGTGTCCAACCTTGCCACAGTTAAAGAATTTGAAAGGGAGCTTGCCTTTGTACTTCCCTGCTCCTTTTTGAAGTTTCTTTATAAAATTGGCTTCTTCCACATCAGATTCTTCATGATGGCTAGATTGAGGCTTTTCCTTCTGACCTTTTGTTTTCTTGATCACCTTGAAGGATGCCTCTCCTTGTGGGAGGTTCTCATGACCTAATATTAACTCATAGGCAGTGAGTATTCCATACAATTCATCCATGATGAGTTTATCTAGATTTTCCTGATCTTCAAGAGAGGACACTTTAGGATTGTATAGAATGTTAGTGTTCTTAGTACTTTTTCAACTAGCTCATTGTCTAACACTTATACTCCCAATCCTCTAATTGCATTAACAATATTATCAATTCTTTCAAAATAATCTAAGATATTCTCTTCATCCTTCATTTTCATCCCTTCATATCATACTCTGAGAGTCTAGAGTTTGGCCCTCTTTACTTTGGAATCTTCTGCATATATGGTTTCCAATTTATTACAGAGTTGTTTTGAATTATTATAGTTTAGTACCTTAGCAAGGATTTTCTTACTCAGTCCAGATTGTAGTGTGTTTAAAGCCTTTGCATGGTCCCAAAATTGTTTCTTGTCTTCTGCTTCTGTGGGAGTGGTTTTCAGAACATCATATCCCTTTTCCACTAATGTCCATACTTCCAGTCCAATGGGACATCAGATAACTTTTCATTCTAACACTCCAAAAGAAATAATATTCACCATTAAATAGGGGGATTTTTGATGACATCTTCAACTGTTGATCCATTCTAATGTATATTCTTCTTCAAGTAATTTAAACCTTTTGTGAAGATACCTGCTCCGATACCAATTGAAGGATCAGATTATGTCATTGAGAGGGTGGGGGGGGTGAATCAGTGACACAATTATTATATCATTTTTTATTTTATTAATGCAAATAGAATTTTAACACAATATTTTATTGTGGAAACCAAATGGGAAAACCACAAACTCTTTTCTATTAACTGCAAAATTTTGTTTTACATGTTACATAGAAGGAAAATATTCTTCCTTTTCAATCAACACCAACTGATCAGGATGCACCCACACCCTTTGTTCACCAGCACCAACTGGTAGGAGGCTACGACCCCCTATTTAGTCAGCTACAACTGACAAGGAAGCACCAACTCCCTCTGCAGGAACTAACCTGTCCTTGTACCACCCAACAACCCTTAATACATAAGTATTTTCATCTTTCCTTCCTGGAATCTGCTTCAGCTTTTGATCTTCTGATCTGGACTGCAGAGACACTTTCTTATCACCACTCTTTCTCATTTATATATTATTTAAAATGACATGAGTTTGAAACACTGTGTCCCTTCATTTGGACCATCACGCCTCTTCATTTAACTTAACCATTATCATTGTTTATTATTTTACCATGAAATATTTATTAAATTGATCACAGATATGGATCAATTTCATCTTTTAAATCGATCCTAAATCTCTACAAATATTGCAGGAAACAGAGTTTTGCTAAGGCACTTCCTTCAAACCATTACATGTGACTGATAAACAAAACCACAAGCTTATCAACTTTAACGACGTATTATGTTTTAATTTTTAAATATCTTATACCTTATGACCAATGGCGGTAACCAGATGCTAGGACAAATGAGCGCTTGAGAGATTTATTAGAATCAACGATCACGATTTAATCTCTCGATGATGGATGACTGTCGAGACTTCGGGACTTGCAACATGTCAAATCTCCCAGAGGATATTTCGTCGAATAGATCAGACAGTTCATGTTTAGTTCACGAAACCAGATCAATGGTAAGATTCAATCCTTACATATATTGTTTTACTGCTTTAATATGACAGCTGGGAATTAATTAAGAATTTAGATGGATGGCCACCATTTACTGTGGGACTTCGACTATTCTACTTATGCTATCCTTCCACTGTAATATGATCAACGGTTGAGAATACACCCGAAGTGATATTCAGATAGGACGAATCATGTCCACTTTGGGACTTAGGGAATCTGCTGCTGGCGAAACTCCCGAAGTAAAAATCCTGGAGTGACGTAACTTGCTTGCATCACTTGATGACATGGCATGAGCCGAGTGTTTTCCACGTGTCACTCTTATTATTGATTTGCATGTACCTGAAATGATGATTTCAACTTGACACTTGTCATTATCTGATTGTGCCACATGTCCTTGCTTACGTGGTCTGTTAACATGATCTGTCACTTGCCCTTGATGATGGGGTCTACTGATGTAGATCTCCCACACATCCTTGCTGACGTGGTATGCTGACGTATACCTCCCACACGTCCTTGCTGATGTGGTCTACCACATTTCCTCTTGAATCAAACGATTGAGGCTTACTTTGGGTCTTTACCCGAAGTCCACATATTTATGCCATGTCTCTTCTAGATTAGATAGCCCAAAGCCACTTTGGACGATCTGACGCTTGAGATTTATTTCAGCTCTCCGACTCTCCGGGATTTGGGAATTTAAAATCTCAAACTGAAACTCTCGAAGTGATTTCTCCAGAGCTCACGATCCATCGCCACGTATCCCTCTGGATCTGACAGTTGATATTTACTTCGGCTCTCTGGGCTTCGGGAATTTCAAATCTCAAACTAAAACTCTCAAAGTTATTTCTCTGGATCTCACGATCCGTCGCCACGTATCCCTCTGGATTTGACTGTTGAGATTTACTCCGACTCTCTCACTTTCCGGGCTTCGGGAATTTCAAATCTCAAACTTTCTGGAGCATAAACTCCTCACATATTTAGACCTGGAGTGAATGATGTTCGTTTGATTGAGATCTTAGATCAACGGCTCGATCTGTTTTTATGCTACTCTTCTAGCTTATCCTGTCCTTCCACTTAGAATGATCCAATGGCCAATGGGTATTCGAATTCTCAAACCTTTTGTCGTGCTTATCCTATCCATCCACTCGATTTGATCTAACGGTCGATGTTGACTCTTCGAAGTGGATTAATGGTCGACGATGATTGTTGAACCATAATTTGTGAGTGATTTAACTCGACACCCAAACTCCACAATTTGAATTTGTGTGTTGTTGGTGAGTCAACCACAATCATCATTCTTTGAAGTTGTAATATCTGACAGTCCTGACTAACTGCAGGATTGGAAATAGCACGATATTTAATTCTCCTTTCGATCTCCACAATCTATTTCTGTTGTTGATCTAGCGATTGCACATCCGATGGTCACGAATTAATCTGACTTAACCTGATCGTTTGATGGATCAACCACAGTCCTCAATATTTGAGTTTATGAGATCTGGCGATCTAGACTAATTGGGGGATTGTAATTAGTGAATCGTTTAATTCTTCTTTCATTCTCCGCAATTCATCCATGTCGTTGATCTTTCTTGCATATCCGACGCTCACAACTTGATATTGGTCATTGACCAATCCTCCAACAGTCCTTCTGAGATTCAACACACCATCTGTTCTGAGATTTAATATTCATTCACTAACCCTTCTGATCTTTTATCTCAACTTATCATTACATCAATGATATCGACTGTTGACATCAATGGCACTATTTCCAACAAATGGATCTGAAATTGGGGCGCTTAAAGGATTAAAATCCCTTGCAAGGGACAAAATATGATTATTCTCACCTTAAATGTGAGAGGGGTGGGAAGAGCCCTAAAACTTTCCTCCATGCACATACTCATTACTAGAGTTAAGCCTGACTTAATTATTTTGCAAGAAACTCTGGTCTCGGAGGAAAAGGCTCGACATTTTATGCAGATTTTTGTTCCTAGTTGGTATATGTGTGCGGTAAGCTCCACTAGTAACTTGGGTGGGTTGCTTGCGGCCTGGGACCCAAACAATCTTACCTTGGACCCTACTCTTTGAGGTGGGGGTATTTTTCTTTCGAGCTTCTCATTAGAAACGCGTTTTGAATTAAATGTTTTAAATGTTTATGCTCCATGTTTTGATAGAATTCCCTTTTGGGATCAGTTAGTTACTAAAGGAGTTTTAGCTGTTAAAAATTTCATTATTGCAGATGATCTAAATTTCACCACTGGAGCAGATGAAATTTGGGGCACAATAACTCATTTGGATAGACATGCTAAATATTTTCATGATTTGATCAAGGATCATTCACTAATTGATTTATCTCCGAAAGTCTTGGTTCCTACTTGGAGGAATGGTAGAGTTGGGGAAGCTTTTATCACCAAATGACTGGATCACATTATAGTGGTGGAATACTTGTTGTCTATGGTTGGGATATATCGCTCTTGGGTGGAGCTACCCTACATCTCTGATCATGCACCAGTAATTCCACAACTAGACTTCACACAGTCTAGGGTGGCCTTCCCTTTTAAATTAAATCCTACATGGATGGGAGAGCAAGGTTTCATATAGATTGTGAAAGAGGTATGGGGGGATCCTATATTTCTACAATAAGTGGATATTAAACTTAGATTGGTATGGAAACTCAAAGTTTTAAAGTCTAGAATTAAAGCTTGGGTGTGAATCTATAGAAGAGAAAAAACATACAAGCTGGAGACATTGGAGGAGGCCATCTGTAGAGGTTTTGTGGAGATGACAAAGGAGGGCCTCAATTTGGCAACTGAAACACATCTAAAATCTCTGAAAACAGAGCACAATGATCTTCTTATATTAGAAGAGGAAAATTGGCGACATAAAAGTTGTGCCATTTGGTTAAAGAGTGGAGATTGTAGCACTAAATTCTTCCATAAGTTTGCGAGTGCAGGTAGGAATCAAAAACTTATTTGGGAAATTGAGGCTGATAATGGGAGGATTGTCAGAGGTTAGTAGGATATTAAATATGAGGTGGCTAGATAATTAAAGCAACATTATACATTGGACGGGTTATGTGGCCCAGTGGAACAAGCTACTCTTGCCAGTCAGTTCCAACACTTTGTGGCTAAGGAAGACAATTTGATATTAGATAAACCTGTAACTAAATCGGAGATTTGGGAGATTCTTAGGCACTTTGCAAAAGATAAAAGTCTGGGCTTGGATTGTTGGACCATGGAATTTTTTACCCAGTTTTTTTATTTCGTCGGTGATGATCTACATAATATGGTTGAAGACACGAGGTGTCGGGGGAAAATAAATCAAGCTTTAAATTCTACTTTTATGGTGTTGATTCCGAAGGAGAATTCCCCCCATACCTCTGAGGATTTTAGGCCTATAGTGATTTGCAACCTCTGCTATAAGATTATCTTCAAAGCGATTTCCATTAGGATCAGACTGATACTATCAAGAGAACTTTCCACTGCATAGTTGGGATTCTTCAAGGGCAGACAAATCTTGGATGCAATGGGGGAAACACATGAATGTATACATAACATTCATTCAAAGAAACATAAGGCATTGATCCTAGAATTGGATCTAAAAAAGGCATATGACTATGTCAATTGGGATTTCCTGTTAAGCCCTAATATTGGCCCATTACCCCTTAATTGGGGCATATTAGATTAGTAATGTTATTTTATTTATGTCGGCTTTAGGCCATTAGTTGTAATTATACCTCCTAGTCT
>JZKD02S0260395.1:157915-178647 GCA_000966675.3 Picea glauca
CAAGGAGACATTTTCATTTTGAATCATCTTGTACTTGAACATTTAAGTGGGGTAAAAGGAGGTTGCCCCCTCGAAGAGGCTTATTATTTGAAATTATCTCTTTTTCAAGGCGTTGGGTACTTTTCCTGAGGTTTTTCTATGCTATATTGAAGTTTGGTTCTTAACATTTCCTCCGACTAATTTTGGCACAAACTGGCTTTAGTGCGACATCCACTTCATGGATTCTGAGTTGTGTGACAAGCGCTTCAATTGCGGTTTTAATAAATGGTGAGTCCTCAGACTTTTTTTGTAGTGAGAGGGGACTTCGAAAGAGGTTCCCCCTATCGCCCCTTCTCTTTATTCTACTTATGGAGAGTCTTAGTATTTTACTGAAACATAGACAAGCGACAAGAGAATTGACAGGGGTCAATGTCTCTAGGATTGTCAAAATCTTACACCTTATTTTTGTGGACAATTTCCTTATTATGAAGAAGGATTCCATTGAAGAATGATAGTTGGTTAAGCATACATTGGATCAGTTCTACAGTGATTCAGGTTTACGTATAAATTTCGACAAATCGACTCTCCATCATGTGGGTATGAATGATATCGAGATGGAATTATTCAAAGAGAATTTTGCTTATAATTTTATGGATTTGATTTCAGGATTTAATTATCTGGGTTACTACCTTAAAGTGAAGAAACTGACTATTGAATACCAGATATGGCTACTCAAAAAATTTGACAAAAGGATAAAACACTGGTGTAACTGTTGGTTGACTCTGGGAGGTCAATGCATCTTGGTGAAGGCGGTCTTGGAATCACATGCGGTTTATTGGATGGCACTTGCAACAGTTCTTGCATCCGTCCTCACAAAAATTCGGCAGTTGATATATGATTTTCTATGGATTGGTGGGTGTAAATATCATGGATTACATTTATGTAATTGGAGACTTCTTGCAAAAATGAAAACACATGGAGAATGGGGTCTCAAAAATCCTTTTCTTTTCAGCCGGGCACTCGCAACTAATTCACTTTGGAGAGTATTTACCGTGCTCGCAACTAATTCAATTTGGAGAGTATTTATTGAGGAGGGGATTTGGCATAGGGTGATAAAAAACAAGTACCTTCCTTACACATCAGTTGCTACTTGGCTTAGATTGGCACAGGTTTTGCAACTGGTGGCTTCACATTTCTGAAAAATTCTAATGAAATCAATTCCCCTCACTAATCATTGGCTGAGCTGGAAACCTAATAGCGGTGATGTGATTTTGATTGGTCTAGATAAGGTACTTGGGATGGGGGATTTTTCTATTCTGTCACAGAAGCTCATAGGGAAGTTGAGGCCCCACAATATACATTATTTGTATCAAGTGAAGTTACAACACTCTAGAGGCTTTGTTACAGACCAGTGGAAGTCTAGCGATGACCTGGGACTCATGGGCCACTTAGCACATGAGTGGAATTCGTATACGAGGGCGCTCATTTATTCAAGGATCCATATTCAGGCGGGAGAGGACAACTTACTATGGATGCGAGGTGACCAGTTGGGTACTCTCTCGGCAGAAAAAGTATATAATGCAACAACTACCAAGTTTTGGCCACAAATTCTCTCGTTGTGGTGTAGATAGATCTGGTCCTGGGATTTGTCATATAAACTTAAAAAAAATTTATGGTTAGTTTTGGAAGGTAAGACTCCTACTTGGGATTTACTACAAAGACGAGGTTGGAGTGGACTGGGAATTTACATTCTTTGATGTAGGGATGCAGAGACTTTTACTCATCTTCTTGTTGATTGCCAGTTTACTAGCTCTCTTTGGAGCTACATAAAATATCATTCTAATTTTACCTCTAGCTGGAATGGTCGATCCACAAGTAGTTGCATGGATACTTGAGGGAAGAACGAAAAATCACATAAAGATATCCCTATTATCGTCTATTGGCAGCTCTGGATGGAAAGGAATAGATGCTTATTTGAATCCAATGCCCCTTCTTTAAAGAGGGTTTGTATTCTAGTACGGGGTATGGTGGAAAGTGAGTACAGAGGTGATGATTTTCGGGTACTCTATAGGATAAATAAAATGCCAGAAATTACATTGGAGACTACTTTTTGGTTTGACGGAGTGGCACAAAGGAATGGACTCCTTAGTGGAGCTAGGGGTGTTTTAAAAACACTGGATAACATGTCCATTAGATGGACTTTTAGTTGTGGCCACGGATCGAACACTAGGGTGAAACTCTTGGGACTGTGGGCTTCCTTAACTTTAGCCCAACGTTTCAACTATTCTCAGTTACATGTTCTGGGAGATTCCAAGATTTTTATTAACTAGATCAATCATGCCTGCAATCTGAAAGTGGAAAATCCATTGTGTTGGAGGCAAAAGATAAAATATCTGTCACACTCCTTTACTGTTATAGAATTTGATCATATTTTTAGGGAGGAAAATGTGGAGGCTGATGAGCTGTCCAAACTTGCCCTGCTGGTACCGATAGGAAAGATTCACTATTCACAGTGGTAGGATGGCCAGGAGGGCCCCCACTCTCCTTCTGCCTCTATTAGTGATCAATTGGGGCCGAATCTGATATTTTCCCACTTTCCATTTCTATATTATACAACTTCACAGTTTTTGTATATATCTTAGGGGAGTCTGCATTTTATTTGTTTGTTTACTGAATGGTGGACAATGACATCTTATACACTTGTCATCTTGCGATTGATAGTAATTTTTGGTACTATGTTTTTGTTTAACCCTACAGGGAACTATTTCTTGGGTACTTTTTCTGAATATATGTGAAACAGTACCCAAAATATAATCCAAAATTCATCGACAGATGTAATTGGACTTGTATTTTTTAAAGTAGAAAAGATTATAGTGGATGAGTGCAAATTGTTAATGGAGACTTTCATGGAGGAAAAGTTATGGGATATCTTTTACATAGCAGGGAAGGCCAGGGGAGTAACTGAACAATTACTACTGAAGCGCCACTAAAATTTACATTTCCACAACTTTGAAGACATGGCTTTGATTCTGAAAGGACTAAGTCTCACATGCCAAAATAAGGACTAAGTCTCACATGCCAAAATAGTAATTCCTTTTTCATTGTTTTGCAAAATAGAACTCAGTCTCACATACCATAGGAGCAAGGCGTTTTTCATTGTTTTGTTTATTTTAAAAAATATTATAATTTGAATTTAACAAAAAATATGACAATAATTCCTTTAAAATTTCTATTGGTTTTGTATATGTAGTGCATTTTTAAAGAGAGGATGTATATATATTTTGTTAAAAGGGCACATGGCAAGATTGTGTTTGGATATAAAAGTAAAATGTTTAAGGTTCAGTATTACACTATAGGTTTGATCAAAGTATTTTTTGGTTGAGTGTATAAGTCTTTATATATATGGTAATTTTACTTATTTATTATCATATCGATAATGGTGTTTTTTTTAAGTTTACGGTTGAAGAATTTAGGTATGTAATAATTTTAGCAATGCAAAAATATACAATTAATTATATTTGTTTATATGCTTAAGTTTTAAAGTAGATACCAATTTTAGAAATGCAAAAATTTATAATTAGTTATATTTGTTTGTATGGATATTTTTAGTTTGAAATTGTTTTAGATTACTAATTATTAAAATTTTGTTAAGATATTTATTTTTATTGATTTTATTTTATATTTATTTAGTTGACCAAAATACTTTAATTGTTATAAAAAAAAATGTCAAAATAATTGTGTGTGATGGTTCGTTCACTTTCCATTAGTTTTAACATGAATTTTAATGAATTTAAAAATGCTAGACAGAAAACTAATCTCTAGATCAATGATTATTAACATTTACAAAGATATACTCTTTAATTTTATGAAAATATAATTTATCCCTTCCATAAATTATTGATGTTACTTAAATGCGAGACATGATCAAAGCTTTTCCATTTTGTTGGATAGGGGTTCTTCAATAACATTCGTACACAAGAATCCATGTTTTACTAGATTTCATTACGCAAGGATTTCATAACAAGAATCCATGTTTTACTATATTTCATTACGCAAGGAAAAATACAATTTTTAGCTCTGGGAACTGCAAAAAGAGACTTCAAGTATGCATAGTGAAATGGAAAAGGCCTTCTAAGAATTTTTGCATGGGGTGATGAAAATATTTCTATAACAGATGCCACCTAATGTGTGAGGTCAGAGGAGTATCTGTGATGGTTGAAATATATTATAATTCCCAGAAGTGGAGAAATGGAGACCCAACTCGACGAACTAGTTTCTCGTAAGAATATTACAATTCACATTGAATTTGTGCATATGGATGCCAATTTGAATTACACTGTAGATCCATGTGGAAATATACCAAACAAATGTTCATGGCCATGAATAGGCAATACAAGAGTAGATACATGCCATAGGATGTCATATTCATGAACAAGGCCTAGTGAAAACCAATCTCAAAATCAATCTGAGGATATCTGTATACAATGGAGTACAATTTAATCTATCATGATCACTAAAGTCATATAGGTAATGGTCCAATGAATGATAGCAACAACTCATGAAAAGTGTGACTATAAACTGATGTCTTCAAGTCTTCTACATAATCTGCCAAAGATGAAAGTCTACATCATGTGAATAAAGAAGTTGAGGTCAAACATAATGAGACTGTATTTGATTACCAATCATTAAGGTATACCATTAACAAACATGAGACAACCTACCGATAATGAAAGTAGGTATCAAGGCACCGAGTACATTATTACAAGTGTGAATAAAGGACTTGAGGTCGAACACTTGAAGAATTCATCGATCAAGATACATTGATGTATTCCCAACTATCGATGGTGAGAGAACCTGCCACTGATGACCGCAAGCCTCAAGGTACTCATAGGACTCTAGGTCTCATTTCCAGAATAGATGGGTTGAAGTCGATGGAAGGGGACCTCCTGAAAAGAGAGCATTAAAGAATCTCTCATCATTCAACATGAGGTACAAAGTAGGAGCTTGGTGATTTGGAGGAACTCAGACGAAGAACATGTTCATGAACCAATGACTTTGTGCATCTTTCGCATGCACTAGACGCAAGCAATGTACAAAAAAGACCCTCTGAATAACAGCCAATAAGGAAAATTGTTGACAAAGGAGAGAAAACCACCAATAAGGTTAATGGCATCCAAGACACTAAAAAAATCCCAATGTGTGAATATATTTCTTGTTGTCGAACACAAGGGAAACCCCCCAGTCAGCAACCAATAAGGAAATGTCAACTGTTGGGTTCAAGGTTACCTACCCATAATGAAAGTAGGACTAGGGTGCACGATAGGACTACAACTTCATGTAATTCTAAGACACACTGAGGGTATGGTCAACATGCAAAGTCAAGAGTTCTGATAAATGGCCGACACAGGCTGATAAACATCCTTTGAACTAGATCATGAGACATATGGATGACTCTAGTAGCATAGACTCAAACGATTGAATTTTTTTGATGTAGGAGGCACTAATCAAACTCTCCATATGGACTGGAAGAGTAACCAGTCGGGGGAGTAAACTATAAGTAACGAGCTCAGCTTCCTAAGGTAATGCTAAACCCGAAATTTTGATGACAAGTGGACTCAAAAGTTTGTGATATGTTCAAAGGTGACACGACTGCTACCAACATAAGATAATATTCTTTTACCGCCTGTTTTTTTTTGTTTTTTCATAGTCAAATGAATGTTATGATAGAGAGGAGGAAACAAGTTTCGTGAGTAAGAAATTGGTTCCAGAAGTGGAACATACCTATGCTCAATGCAAGGGGGTACATGCAGAATATGGACACTTTGGGAAATGTTTCCTCATAGGGTACAGGGTGTCAAGCTACAAAGGATATAAACAACGCTCTACTTGGCTGATGATGCAAACTGCTCAAGATAATAAGCTTATAATGTGAAAGCGGGAACCGGCAATAGGTTCAATACTACAAGAAAGAGAATGAGATACAATTACAAATTAACTCCAAAGAATGTCCTTTTTCATTAATTTAGTCCCCTAGGACCAAAAAAGTATAAAACAATACCCAAGAGAACTCTTTTAGCCACTAGTGACTAGAGTATTCCTTTTTCGAAATTAGTCTACTTGGTCTGAAAAGGGGTTAAACTTACTCCAAATAGACATCCTTTCAGATACAATTAATGAGTGTGAAATAGACAAGTTCACTCAACAATATTTTCTCTTTTTGAGAGAGTCGAAAATGAGCTTAAACAAGACTTGGGGATGTTGTTCTAAGCAACATATGATGGGGGAGGCCAAGGCTCCCATGCAAGATTTATGACAAAAGTTAGTAACTCACAGATAGCTGACACAAGCTTGGGAAAACCCAAATATTTCCAAGTCGAGGAGGATAAAATACATGTATAGGTTACCTTATCTACAATATATCGAAGAATGCCCCTTATCTAGAAGGGTGTAGAAGAAGGAAGTATGGTCGCTATTAGCACTAATATTTTCATGATCAAATTTTGGTCTTAAAAAATCATATTTTTCATATATAAAGATAATAAGGTATTCTTAGCATATTTTTGTCCATCTTAAGGTCATATGAGGGGTTTTAAAGTCTAAAACTGGGATTTTGAAAAGGGCGCTACAGGAAGTTCCTGTATTGCACCTATTTTTTAGCAAGAAGTTACCCGGAATTCAAGAATTTTCGTGTTTTAGTCATTATGTTTGAGAATAGATCTTGGGTAGCTGGAAGGTTATTTTTGAAAAGTGAAAGAGGTGGTTTTCAATAATGAACTCATATACAAAAACCTCTTTCCATTTTTACACAGGTGTCATATTTTGGGAGATTTGAATGAATCTTTACAACTCATTTTCCATATTCATAAATTCAGGAATTTTTCTGTTTTAGTCATTATTTTTTGGAACAGATCCCGAGCAGCTGGAAGGTTATTTTTGAAATGTGAAAGAGGTTTTTCTCAATAACGAACCCATATACAAAAAAATCTTTCTGCTTTTAACAGGTGTCATGGTTTTGGATATTCGAATGAATCTTCACAACTCATTTTTTAGATTAAGAAATTGTTACACATTAAAATTACTCATTCTGATGATGGCCTGGTGTCGTCATTACCAATGTCGCAATTGTTGCATTTTGGTCGCAAGTTTCGCAAACATTGTATTTCCATCTCGCCTATGTAGTGTCTCTAATGACATCACATGGACACTTAATACACCCCCAAAGACTGGTTTTAGGAAGAAAAATCATTTGATGAAGAGTACAAAGCATTTGCCATGAAGAAAACCAATCGAAAGTCAATTTTGGAGGCCAGTTCTCCCCTACCCACTATTAGGGAGTGCCAACTCTCCCTAGCCTTCTTTGGGGGAGCGTTCCAACACTTTTTGCACTCTTTTGGGGGAGCACTGGGATTTTTTAAGGTAAATTTTGGGCAATGCTACCCAAACCACTATCAGGGAGTGCCAGCACTCCCTAGCCTTCTTTGGGGGAGCGTTACAACACTATGTGCCCCATTTTGAGGGAGAACTGGGTTATTTCAGAAGATATTTGACTATTGAGGAAAATCAGGGAAAAATCCCCCTCATATCTGGAGTTAGTTGGATTCGAATCTAAGGCCAAGGCTGGATCTTAGGGAGGATCCACAACTAATGGAGAAAGATCCTCAACCTATCCCAAGAATCTCTAAGGTGGTTGGGCCTCTCGAAGCTTATATAAGGAGGCCTCCTCATGGTGAAAAGCACATGGAGTTTTAGATATACCAAACTTATGATCTCATAAGGGAGATATCATTGAAGCATCATCATTTTGTGTGGATTATTTGAGTAAAGGGTTGGACAAGGAGAGTTGGGAGAGGTTGATGCACCTTCATCAAAGGCCTGTAAGTATTCTCTATTGTTCTCATTAATATACATATGTGCTTGGCCTGTTTCTTTCAAGGTTATGTTTATTCTACATGAACTTGTATCTATTAGATAGATATGGTTTCAAGCTAATCTTAGTAGAATAGGAAGCTTGTTTTGTCTTTGTTTGTTTTGCAGGACTTATCGAGGAGCTCCGAGATCAAAGATCAACTCAGAATATGCGAGGAAGAACACCGTTAAAAAGGTACACCTTTCTTCCTCTTCTCTATACATTAGTTTAGCTATGTTTAAAAGGATGTCAGTGACCAACGTTATCACCCTTTCTATCTTGGCATTAGGAGTCTAGAGACCAAGAGGGGATCCACTTGTCCACAGGGCTATTCTCCTGTAATAGAAATTGGTGACTCCATTGGGGAAATCAAAGATTTCAATTTTGGTCTCCTTCCGAGATCTTGTTTCAGCCTTTGCTCATTTTTCGATATTATGCATGATGTGTCTCTGATTCTTAGATGTGTTGTTGTCCCACTCAATTTCTGCATTTTCCTGAGTTTTTTTTTTGGGGGGGGCACATTTTTGAGTTCTGAGAGGCCAGCACTCCCCTACCTCTACTAACAAGGCGTTGACACTCCCTTGCAGGCTTCCATGGAGCGTTGCAACGCTTTGGTTCCTTTGACACTAGAGCGCTGGTATTTTTCTGAAAAAAATCTTCTAGGGAGTTGATCTCTAAGTCTAGTTTTTGCCTTTTCATTTGCTTAGGGTTGTTAACATCTCAGTGTGTCCTTGTTTAGCCTCCAACTATTTGATTTTTAAGGATTGATGATGTTTTGTTTGGAATTTTGACATCTATTTTCCTTGTTGTGAGTCACTCTTCTTCCCTAAGATTTGGAGTCGATCTATTGCTTTCTCACTTATCTGATTGAACGAAATTTGTTGTAAGGAAATTCAGAGATCTATGCATCTTTCCATTGGATCTTTGAGGTCAGTTTTTCAAGAATTTCCTCCTGTTTGAATTTGTTTTTCTTTTTGTTTCTTGTTTTATCACAACAAAGGTGTTTTTTTTTTATGTGTAGTTTTCTTCCGGTTGCTCAAATCTCATAGATCTTGAAGTCTGATTAACATAGGAAGCTTGACATCAAACTGATTATCAGTCACACATAAACCAAAGGATGTTCTTTCATATTTGGTTTTTGGATATTGGAACCAATTTCTGAACATTTTAGCATTGTATTGGATTCTTGATTGAGAACAATTGCATGAGGTCATTGCATCTTAGTGTTTGATAGTGAAAAGAAAATCCTTCTCCTTCCCTTAATTAGACATTCATTGAAAGAAAAGACTGCTTATCATTTCTTATGCATGATTTTGGGAATTGAGTCATAATATCATTAGTTTTCACTCTCATACACCTCTGACTAAGCAACAACCACTAAAATCAGCACTAAACTAAAATTAATCAGACATTTTTATATTTTCTAGTAGAAAACATACATTAGCTTAAGGTGTAGGGATTTGGAATAGGTTGAAAGGATAAATTTCCAAAGTTGTCAAACAAACTTAGCATCTTGTGATAGGGAGAGAAAATCCAATTTTTTTAGGCTTTCTGGGATCCCCCTCTCACACAGGGGTTACGCACGAGGTCGCGTTCGAGAGAGTTACGGAGATTATCCCTCTGTGGTTCAACCATTCGTAGTAGTCAGATCATATATTGGGGGTTCTTCTTGAGGTTCAACTGTCTTCATTTGGTCTCGGTGCTTCATGAATTATGAATCCATTCGGTGTCCTCTAGAGTTCTACCAGTCCACTTGTCCTCAGTTCTCTTGAAGGATTTCGGACTTGTTATCCTACCCATACGTTTGGATTGGACTTTCGACTGTACCTGCCCAAGGGCTGAATGTGATTTGGTGACCTTAGTAGCCATAATCTTTAGGGTCTTACATGAGGTGACGGTGAAGGGAAGTCTCAATGTACCTAGAACAAACATTGGTTAAACTCACTCGAGCTCCTTGGAGGGTAAATCCACATTTACTATGTGGAATCTTGCACCAAGGCATAAGTCCATTAAGCAGGTCACCAACATAACTGATCCACCCACTCTATCACCACCCCTTCCTATATTGATCTCGCGATGTTGGATTTCATCACCAACTAGTGGTTTCATTGTGGGAAGGTTTTTTTTATTGTTTACTTCTCAGATTCATAGCATGTGTTGTTTGGTTTACTTAGTGGACCTCAGGTCGAGTTAGTGTTAATGGAATCAACTCATGGGAGTAACAATGGAGGAACCCCTTGTCCCATGGAATATTTTACGTTTCCTTCTTCTGGAAACATTGGTCCTTCGTACATTGCCACACTGAGTGTTCCAGGACTCACCATCGGATTATCGGTTTGGTTGTTCCCCACTCTGGTGATATCAAATCTTCCCAGTGCTTTAGCTTCACCTAGTGCTTCAAATTTAAGAAGACCACCCACACATCAACCTCATGTCAAATTTTTTCCTTCTTCACGCATTAAGTCTCCTTCCCTTTCTCCCTCTTTGCCTAGTGAAATCTCTAAAGTGAGTATCCAGGTTGATAAGAAGAAGAAGAAACTGAAAGAGAAGAAGAAGAAGAACCTGAAAAGGATCGACCCTCCAACCATATCAAATGTTGGATCCAAGAAACCAACTACTATTAATCGTACTACGATCGACAAGATTAAAACGAAGAATCTGAAACCCAAATTACGTTGCAGTCTTTGTAAGGGTGACCATTATCTAAGGGATTGCCCTGGTATTCCCAAGGTCTTAGAAATGTGGTCCTCCACGTTATCATCCCCTGCTAGACATGTTGGTGACACCCCGTCAACTAGTGACATTAAGATTGGTAAGAAGAAGTCAACTATCAAATTTCCTTGTATGTTATGCGAAGGTGATCATTATTATCACCTTTGTCCTCGTATGGATGAGGCTTCTTCTCTTTTGGAAAAGCTTCAACTTCCAACTGGTTATCGTAATATTTCCCCCAACCCATATTTAGTTGATAGGATGGTCAATATGGTTCCATCTCCGTCCAGTCTGGTTGATTAGGTGGTCAATATAGTTTCATCCTTGGTTGAACCACTAACCAAAGTAGTTGATCCAATTCTGTCAATCATCAACCCCACTCTTCATCGAAAAAGTGAACCCAAAGTGACTGATCCAGTCCCTTCATTGGTCAGTCCCACCCTTCATCCAAAGAGTGCCAAAGTGGTTGCTCCAGTTACATCATCGGTCTATTCCACTCCTCTGAAGAGTGCCAACGTGGTCAATCCCACTCCTCCTCTGACGAGTGCCAAAGTGGTTTCTCCGGTCCCTTCATCGGTCAGTCTGGTTGATCATGTCATCAATATGGTCACGTCCTTAGTTGAAATAGTTGTCAAAGTGGTTGATCCGATCCCATATTCGTCGATCCTACTCTCTCGTTAGAGAGTGAAACCCAAGTGGTCGATCTATTTCTACCTGTCGACCCCATTCTCCCCTTGGAGAATGAAACCCATGTGGTCGATTTGATATTGTTATCGATCGATCATACTCTCCCTCTAGAGAGTAAACCCAATATTGCCCATGTTTTTCTCATTGATACAGAATCTACCGTGCTGGGGGGCATTCCTCCTTCTCCCATGAAAACCGCTCCAAGTAATGAGGTCATCTTTTTTTATTGGGGTGTGCTAATTGGACCTCATCTTTCCTCTCACATTCCTTTCAAGATTACAATACAGGTTTGTGGTCGGGACGTTCCTCATACACTGATAGATGAAGGTTCGTACGTTAGTATTTTTTCCTCTATTGCTTGGCAAGCTTTGGGTTCTCCTCATCTTCTACCGGTTACCCAGACTCTGTTCGCTTTTAACACAAGAACCAGTCACCCTTTAAGGATCCTGCCCCATTTTCCCATAACTTTGGGAGGGAAAAATGTCTTTATTGATGTTATGGTAGTCCAGGACCCCTTGGATTTAGATTTACTCCTTGGGAAAGATTACGTCTATGCCATGAAAGCTATTATATCCACTTTTTTCCATGTGATATATTTCTCACACGATGAAATAATGGTGACTATTGATCAACTTCTGTTCGTTGTCCCTGACTTTACCATCAAACCGATGACCTCCCTAAATGGTTCTTATATGCAGACAGCATCACCCTCGCCAAAGTTAAATTATGTGGCGTTATCTCCCTTGCCTTCAATTTTTGATGATTTATATCTGGTAGTTGACATGGTGATTTCTTCAGTAGGGATATTGGAGCCTGATCTCCTTACCCCTAATGAGACCCTCGACATGTGTTCCTTCCGGAGCATTCTTCTTCCATCCAATGAAGATCTCTTGGAATCCATGACTAAGTTTTTTCCCTTGACATGGTGTCCTTCTAGAGAATTATCCTCTTGGAATCCATGATCAAGAAGAGGTCACGAGCATAGTTTCTCTTCTCTATGGAAAGCTCGTTAAAAATTGAAACAAAGGCTATGAGCATAGTTCCTCTTCTCTGTGGCAAGCTCGTTAAAAAATGAAACAGAAATCTGGGGATTCAACCTGAAGCCTTGAGCATAGTTCTTTTTTTGTGTCAATCTCATTAAAAAATGAAACAATCACCTTCCTATCAGGTCAAATCTTTCGCCAGATCTTGTAGATGTCGAGTCGAGTCTTTCGTTAGGTCTCGTATTTGAACCTTCTTTTCATCCACCTGTATCATTTTTCTCCATCTAGTAGAGAAATTGGTGACAACCTCAAAGTCGGTGAATGATTTGAAGCTTGGGGGGCATGTCTCCAGCCTTTGATTATCATTCTAGAGTTAAGACACTAGATTTTCAAGTTGGGGGCAGAGTACAAACCATCCATGGGTATCCCCTATCCATACCTTTGGAAATTACATTGGGAATTTACAATCATAGTTTAATTTTGTTTCAAGCTTGTGTAAAAATGAAACCAATATCGAGCTTAGTCTTTGTTCTTTCTCTCGCTCGTAAATACGTGAGAATGTAACCGAGTATACTTTTATCACTTTTTTGGACTCATAAAGGTTATACTAAAAAGGAACCCCCGAGAGTCTCCTTTAAGCTTTTTTCAGACTCTCTAAACATGAAAATATTGCCGAGTGATCTTGCTTCCTTTCACACTCGTTAAAAGGTTTGAAAGGGCGTATTTTGAGTGGTAGTTTATCGCTTTTTCGGCCTTGAGAGACTAAAAATACGAAAAAAGGACAACCTTGGAGTCGTCTTTAAGTTCTTTTCAGGCTCTCTAAACATGAAAAATCACCGAGTTTACCTTCTCTAGACTCATTAAAAAATCATACATTGAAGGGCCCATATGGGACCGGACCCTTACTTCTTCCAGTTCATTAAACAAAGGAAGAGGGACTTAATAAAGGTGAGTTATATCGAGCATGTGTTACCCTCCTCGAGCTCATTAAATCAAAAAGAGGTACTCATCTATCTAGATGGGGGAACAAATTGAAGGAAGCAAGCCAAGCAGTTTTTGGGAACATTACAAGTAACTCTTACAGTGGCCCTTGAACATGACACTTTGTCTCTGCACGCATTTTAATCCGTTGAACCTATGCACTAAGAAAATATTATGAGTTTTCTTACTCCTTTGGGTCACCCAACGAAAGTCACAGTATCCATTGCATTATCATGTTTTGGTCCATGTCATGTTTTTGTTGTCGTGCCTTAGTGTTCAAGGGAAGTATCTGCCTCAAGAGTCAACCATCACAAATTTTTGTTTCAATACCCATGTCAGTCCATGTTATTTTGATCCACCAATTACATCTTTGTGTTAGGTTTGTGTCATTGATGGGGGATACATCAAGGCCCTCCTTCGATGAGTCTATTCTTATCGACTCCAACACATCATCCAGGAACTAGACTTAGAAACCAGTTAGTACCTTGGGACCTGCATGCCTCAATGGCAGGCCTCCTCACTTCCGACAATGGGTTTACATCATTGACCCCTGATTGGATTATTCCATGAATGTTCGATATCAACTCATTTATTCACATTCGCTGGAATGTACTAGGGTACCTTGGGAATCATTGACATCAATGGTGATTTACCTCGCGCTTGTTAACAGTTTACCTCATTGACCAGTAATCAAGAGGTTTCTACCATGTTTGACATCAGGACATCTATTCACATGGTTAGACTCGTACTTCATCGGGATCGGTAAGAAGACCATGGGTTGAGTGATCACTCTGATATGTACTTTGCCCAGGTTGCGACAGAGTTTCTCTTGAATATTGACACATATATTGTCACATAGATCCACTTTGTATTAGTTCGTGGCTATGTCTTTTCATCTTGTAGATCCACTGTGTATTTTTCATGGCTACGATTAGTTCATGTCATGGGATTATAGATCCACATTGTATCTTTGGTGGCTATACCGTTTTGTTAATAAAATTATGCATTCGCAGTGTATCTTATTGTGGTCATACCTTGCAAGTCTTTGTCACCCAAGCATAGGTATGCCTGCCTTGGGTTTGAAACATATCATAATATTTGTTTTATGGTTGTGTGCATCTTCTACCAGGTTCTCCGCGTCCATACCCTTGCTCAAAAAAAGTCTACAAAGTACTTCAATCATCAGTTCCCGTCTTCTAACTTCACCCTTTGGGGGGAAATCTGTTACACATCAAAATGACTCATTACGATGATGGCCTAGTGTCATCATTACCAATGTCACAAGTGTTTCATTTTGGTCGCAAGTGTCGCAAACTTCATACTTCCATCTCGCCTATGTCGTGTCTCTAACGACATCACATGGACACTTAATACACCCTCAGAGACTGGTTTTAGGAAGATAAATCATTTGATGAAGAGTACAAAGTATTTTCCATGAATAAAACCACTCAAAAATCAATTTTGTAGGCCAACACTCCCCTACCCACTGTTAGGGAGTGGCAACACTCCTTAGCCTTCTTTCGGGGAGTGTTCCAGCACTTTGTGCACCCTTCTGGGGGAGCGCTAGGATTTTTTAAGGTAAATTTTGGGAAGTGCTCCCCTAACCACTGTCAGGGAGTGTCAATGCTCCCTAGCCGTCTTTGGGGGAGCATTGCAACACTATGTGCCCCATTTTGAGGGAGCGTTGGGCTGTTTCAGGAGATCTTTGACTATTGAGGAAAATCAGGGAAAAATCCCCCTCATCTCTGGAG
This sequence comes from Picea glauca, assembly GCA_000966675.3. Classification (NCBI taxonomy): domain Eukaryota; kingdom Viridiplantae; phylum Streptophyta; class Pinopsida; order Pinales; family Pinaceae; genus Picea; species Picea glauca. The sequence continues at coordinate 172,915 of JZKD02S0260395.1, forward strand.
TTAGTTGGATTTGAATCTGAGGTCAAGGATAGATCTTAGGGAGGATCCACAACTGATGGAGAAAGATCCTCAACCTATCCCAATAATCTCTAAGGTGGTTGGGCCTCTCCAAGATTATATAAGGAGGCCTCCTCATGGTGAAAAGCACATGGAGTTTTAGAGATACCAAACTTATGGTCTCATGAGTGGTATACATGGGAGAGATTGAAGGCATCAAACTTATGATCTCATAAGGGAGATATCATTGAAGCATCATCATTTTGTGTGGATTATTTGAGCAAAGGGTTGGACAAGGAGAGATGGGAGAGGTTGTTGCACCTTCATCAAAGGTCTATAAGTATTCTTTGTTGTTCTCATTAATATACATATGTGCTTGGCCTGTTTCTTTCAAAGTTGTGTTTATTCTACATGAATTTGGATCTATTAGATAGATCTGGTTTCAAGCTAATATTAGTAGAATAGGAAGCTTGTTTTGTCTTTGTTTTTTTTGTAGGACTTATCGAGGAGCTTAGAGACCAATGCTCAACTCAGACTGTGTGAGGACGAACAATGTTAAAAAGGTACACATTTCTTCATCTTCTCTATACATTAGTTTACCTACGTTTAAAAGGATGTCAGTGACCAACGTTATCACCCTTTCTATCTTGGTCTGAGGAGTCTAGAGCCCAAGAGGGGATCCACTTATCCACAGGGGGATTCTCTTGTAATAGAAATTCAAGATTTTTTCTGTTTTAGACATTATTTTTGGGAACAGATCACGCTAAGTTGGAAGGTTCTTTTTGAAAAGTGAAAGAGTTTTGTCTCAATAATGGAATCATATAAAAAAAAAATCTTTCCACTTTTACACAGGTGTCATGTTTTGGGAGATTTGAAAGGATCTCTGAGCATCATTTTTCCAGAATTTCGACAGTTTCTTTTTCCTAAAACTTGTCTAGTCACCTCGTCATTTTGAATTTGGGATGGAGGTTTTGGATCAATTTTTCTTGGATCTTGAGAAGAATGTAATATATTTCTAAAAGAGAAGAATGTAAAGAGAGAGGGAGGGAGAGATCCCTATTTTTGGCTTTCATTGTAAAACTTTCAAAAGTTATTTTTGCTTATATTTTTGTATGTAAAGATATCAGTTGCTTATGAAGCCAATGGTCAGTGTGTGTTTCTATTCTTTGTTTATCATCTCTTTTACTTCATCTTGAACATATTTTTCTGATGTATGATATATGACTACAAATTTATGTTGAGAAATTTTCTTTATAGGATATATTGCAATCTTTTCCACATAAATGTTTAAGCCCTTTGAATCTTATTTGGAAAGGGTTTCTGAGTAATGATTCATTCTTCTACTAAGTAAAGGCATTAAATCACAAGTTCTTATTTGGTGATTTTATCAGTTTTTGTTCCACAATTATTCCATACCATATCACTTATATTATTTCACTGATCAAAGGTTTTATTTACCTGGTATGCTCCACATAGGAAAGTGGTTTAAATAGCTCAAATCATAAACCTCATTGAAACCAAATGTCTGATCTTTCTACCTTCATAAAATTATCGAGAATTTTGAAACAAGATGTGCTAGGCTTGACTCAATAGAAGTCTTGAGTTGAATTCTAGCGCTAACAGTCGCTAACTCTATTACGAGGAAAATCACTCTATGGCATGGGGTAAACCACAACAGGTGGAAATGATTGTAGAGATCAACTTTAATCTCAAGTATCTTATATAAACAAATATTCTAACAAGACATGATAAAGATCCTACCTCATCCAGACGTTCAATGAAGTCCATCGTTGAGCACTTGACTCAAAGCAATACACTTGCAACTTGTCCTCAACAACCAAGATACACAAGCATATGGTGATAATATATCAAGTTAGCACATATAATAGCATAATCCATCAATATTCATAACAAATATGCCCATGGAATAACAATTCAAATATTTGCAAGACATTAATTGGAAGAGAAAAGATTATTTCTATTAAAATGTAATCAACAAAAGTTTATAAATGACAAAATTATGTGTTGGGACGTTCGGAACCGAGAAACTAAGTCCCTTCCAGCTAGGCCTCCACCACTTCAATCCTCCACCAAGGGAAAGCTCATATAAGAGAGAAAATGAGGTCCTGCATCAAATAGGGAAGAGCTTGGGGGCTAAACAATGTGTTCAGGCTTAAAAGGAAAAAGGGATACAGACTCCATATGAAGTGAATATTATGTCTAGAGTAACTTTGCTCTCAAAGTTGAATTCTTCTCATCTTTTCCACAACTTGGATATGGCCCATTTATAGCCTTCAAATGGAAATCAAGGGTCAAGTCAGAACATTTCCAATATATGGAAGCTCAAGGATCATGGATCTCATGACGTGACATGGAAACCTGACACCATTTTTTTATTTTGAGCACAAAACCCGATGTACGCGGGATGCAATGGTGCAACCTATGTATACGCATATTGTATAGTTGTTAGGGTGCGTATATGTGGAAAAATACATTTTTTATCTCTGGGAACTGCAAAAAGGGACTTCAAGTCTGCATAGGAAAATGGAAAATGCCTTCTGAGCAAGTTTGCATGGGGTGATGCAAATCTTGCTATAACAAACATGGTCCTTCCCTTTGAACAAGGGGTGTTCCCAATCCCAACAGTTCTATATGAATATGTATGAATAACTCATATTACCAAGACACATATTCCATAAAAAAATTCTTCCACTTGATGAGGTACTAATTAATTTATCTAGTCCTTAGTTTCTTCATTAGTGTTTCAATGCATGTTTAAGGTTATAGTATGAATTTTCCATATTCATCAAGTTCTAGAAAAATTGTTCACTTTTGGATCTTGATACCAATCATAAAACATGAAAGACCAAATCAAAACATGAATAAGAAAGAAATTCCAATCAGTAATCCATACTACCATTAATCTATTTAACATTTATAGTGATTGTAGTACTTTTGTTCTAATTTATTTTCCTTCTTTTGTCTTGAGGGAGATATATTTTTATGGTTACAACCTCATAACTAATAAATCCCCCACCTCAAATTTGCTTTCATTGTGATGTTGATTTGCTTGTTCTTTCATCATGTTTTTTTGTTATAGTTAATTTTTTTTCTAATAGTCCACTATTCTCATCACACACACCATTTGAGTGGTATTTAGCCTACATTTTGAAAGGAATGTTGGAAAAAATAGGAAAAATTGTTTCAATTTTTAGTGGACATGGAAAAGAGAAAGGGAAGGAATTCACTTGGTGAAGTGGAATAAGTGCGTAAAACCAAAGGAGGCAGGTTGATGGGGTCTAAATAATATCCATTTGTTTGTACTCGATAACATAAATTCTTTGGAGAATGATGAGAACTAAAAGTACGTGGGAAAATGTGATGGTAGTAAAGTACATATCTCTTGGGTCAATGGAGGACTATATTAGAATAGAAGTGAACAAATCTAGAGGGGGTTCAGTAATTTGATAGGCATTATTAAAGGCTTATCCTTTTCTAGGAAGATGGTTGGTTTGGATAGTAGGGAAATTAGACATAGTGAGAATTGGGGAGGACCCATGGATAAGATGTATAGGTAATTATAGGTTATCTAGGACTTTAAAAAATGCACTCTCAAATATTGAGATTCATAGCATATTAGATGCAATAAATCCATGACCTAGATTTATATGGAACCAAGGATGTAAATCAACAACTCAACTTAAGATCCAAGGAGGATATGCACAATAATGACAACAATTTATTTCGAGCATCTAACATAGTGCTATGAGACTTAGTGAAAAATAAGATGAAATTGTTTGGTCAAAAATAAATCCTTTGAAAGATACACAACAAAGATAGGTTGCAAGATTAGGATGAAGGAAAATGAAGAATGGGAAACTAAGTGGTGGTGGAAGTCTTTATAGAAGTTGAAGAGACCTAACAAATCTATAATATTTTTCTAATTACCAAAAGAAGACATGGCAGGGCCTTGGGAGGTTTTGTGTAAAAATAATGATGAATTTATAAATCCCTTGTTAATACATTGTCCTTACACTAAATAAGTATGGAATGAAGCATTGGGATTAATAGATGGAAAATGTAAATGAGTGGAGAAACAATTTCCAAATGTTTTGAAGCTTGGCATAAGGACAAAGTAATGTGGACTCACTAATAATTACCTTGTACTATTACATGGGCCATATGGTTGGCAGAAATGAGATGATATTTCAAACAAAGGAGATCCATCCCATACAAGTTAGTGACTATTAGTGACCAAATTATATATGCTTATGGAGGAATATGGAAACCCACAATGATAAGAATTTCAAGAATTGTGAAATTTCCTAATATTGAGAAATCAAAGAAAACGGGCTATTTTGATGGAGAATATGAATGGACACTATGGCTTGTGAAGCAAGGAGAATTATATACTTAATATAAAATCACATAATATCCATTAAATTTTCTCTTGGGGAAGGACCATATAATAGAGCAATCTTATATATGCTCTTAGGGTATTGTTAAAAATTGCCTCAAAAGTGGTCTTTAAGTGTTCAGATAATGAGGGACTCCAAGCTCATAGTTGAAAGTTATTTCAATATATAATTAGTTGAATATTCATATATATAATTTAAGTGCATGTGAGAATTAATTTTTGTATATAGGATGTTGGATATCACTTATCGGTTGTTTCAATTTTTCTTTTAATGTATTCATTCATGGCATCTTAAGCCATAGTTTTATGAAATATTGTATAAATTTGGAGACATTTTTAAGGCCAATGATGAAGCAACAACAGAGACCTAAGTCCTAAACAAGTGCCAAAAAGACATACTACCATGTATATTTTGATTTATCCTTAAAATACCTAATATACAGTTTTTTTTTCTTTGGAAAAAAATACATCAAAGGTTATGTCTTTAGTAATTATCCCTCTCTCTATATATGGTTCCAAATCCATTTTCAAAATAATATCATAAAATAATATCATGGATGGATATATATAGAGAGAGAGGGGATTAAAATCTAAAAATAAATTGTATGGATGGATTAAAATCTAAAAACACATTGGATGGATATATATATAGAGAGAGAGAGAGAGGGGATTAAAATCTAAAAACACATTGTTGTTGTTACAATTAAAGATATCCAATAAAATTATTTAAAATAAATCATTTGTGAAGTAAAAATGAGGAAAGAGAGGATGTTATGAAATCCTTGAGTAATGAAAGCTAGAAAAAATGGATTCTTGTGTACAGATGTTATTGAAGAACCCCTATCCAACAAAATGGAAAGGATTTGATCATGTCTTACCTTTAAGTGGTATCAATAATTTATGGAAGAGACAAATTATATTTTCATAAAATTAAAGAGTATATCTTTGTAAATGTTAATAATGATTGATTTAGAAATTATTTTGTTTACAACATTGTTAAATTCTTTGAAGTTCATGTTAAAATAAATGGAAAGTGAATGAACCATCACAAAAAATTATTTTAACAGAGTTTATGAAGTTTTTTTTATAACAATTAAAGTATTTTGATCAACTAAATAAATATATAATAAAATAAATAAAATAAATATCTTAACAAAATTAATAATTGGTAATCTAAAACAAATTCAAAATCAAAATATTCATACAAACAAATATAATTAATTATAGATACTAAAATTATTGCATACCTAAATTCTTCAACCATGAAATTTTAAAAAATCACCATTATCAAATCCTATAATAAATAAGTAAAATTTATA